>JAODVQ020343815.1:0-11759 GCA_025400075.2 Phenganax stokvisi | reverse complement strand
AAATCAATTTAAAAAAATTAATGGGTAATTCACCTTTGATCAATCTAGTGAGCTGTGTATAAAAAACAGGGTTTTATGTAACAACGACATGTTGGCAAATGCACAAGATTTTCAGAGGAACGTAGCCGAATAGTCCAAGGCGCTGCTGCTGACCATCAGCCTTTCAAGGCAGAGGCACACTCGAAGCAAGTCCCTGCCTTATGATTTTTTGTCAAGCTTAGAAGATGCTGTGATATTCGGCTTATATCACACAATTTGGTAGAGGGGGCGTAGCTCAAAAGGTAGAGCGCTTGCTTTGCATGCAAGAGGTACCAGGATCGATACCCGGCGCTTCCACATGTTTCTCAGTGGATTATAAAATACTGTAAGTTTGAAAAGTTTTTAAGTTAATGTTGATACTCTTTTATGCGTATTCTTTCAAAACAAAAAAAGCATGTATCCTAGATACTTGAATAAACAAGGTTCTCTCACCTCCATGGTACAGGTTTATTAAACGGATGAAAATGTTAATAGAACTTGCAAAGTCATGAAATATTAATTAATTTTGATAGGGCTAATATCTAAGAGTGCCATTAAAATTTCTGTCGATAAGTGCGTTCATTGTTTGGCTATGCTTTTATGACCAATAAATGTGTTTAAACAATTATAGTCTCTGCATCAGAAACGGAAAGCGAGTGAACAGACAGTAAGTAGCTCTGTGTATAGTAGAATATTTTTAATCATAATTTTAAAAACTTCTGGAAAAATTTGTTTCGGAATATGCATCGTTTGTGCATGATGAAACGTTCACAAAACAAAATTTGGCTACAAGATCTAATTTTGTTTTGGAAACAAGCAACACATTGTTTGCAGAAAACTGCTTTACAAATTCATAATAGTCTTATTTACAGAAATCGTATTAAGGAGAAAAACTGAGAAAGCGCTTAATATTTTTTTTAAACAGAAATCCAATTATGTTTGGTGCCCTGTTTGTAGTCATTCTGAACGTAATTACGCCATTTCTAAGGGGTAAAGATCTTCATGTTTTAGTTGTGCTCTTGGCAAATTTCCGCTTGACCATCGAGTAGAAAATCTTATTTGTCTTTTTTTCCAGTAGACTGATGTTGAGTAAAAATAAACAACTGGCACGCATGCAAAAGTGATGGGACAAAACGTGACGCATAAAGTAATTGTTCACAAGTCCAAATATTTATAAACAGTACCTCCAGCGCATCGTTCGTTTTAAGAGTTGGAAGAAGATAGCGATGAACTTCTCACTACAGTTTATATATTAATGCACAAACGAAAAAAAATGGAAATGCCGAATTTCGATTCCGGTATCTCTCACTTGCAAAGCAGGCGCTCTATCATTTGAAGTATGTTTAGCGCGTTCTTTTTTTGAACGCTATGTTTCAGCAGAAATTAATAAGCGCATATGCCGTACCTTTCTCATAATGTTTTTTGGCCACGTTACTTCTTACTGAACGCGAAACCAGCAAAAGTGGCGTAATTGTGACTGTAAAACATTTTAGTCGTAATAGTCTTTCTTTTGTTTTCAAAATAAAACAAATAGAGCAGGTAGGTAGATAGGCAGAAATAACTTTATTTAAAAAGGTGCTAGCCCCGTTAACTACTGCTGATTTCCACAAGGGGCGTGTATATACAAAATGGTGGTACAAAACTAAACTACATTACTACATATATACAAAACTACAAAACTGCATCACTCCAATAAACACAATAATAATAGTACAAAAATCTAAGCTACATCACTACTTGTTCACTATTTTACAAGAATGGTTAAAAACTGAGTGTGTCAATTTGGTTAATGAATATAGACAATGTGTCAGAATCACGCATTTCAGGAGGTAAAGAGTGCGACAATTTAGCTCCATCATCACAGAAGCTCTTTTTTAGACTTTCAGATTTTGGCATAGGTATTTGCAGCGAGGTGGAGGAGTCCCTAAGGTCATGGTCTGTAATATTTTGCTTGTAAACGAAACGACCAGTGAGTGAGTTTGGGGCCATACCATTTAAAACTTTTTACATTTGCTTAGCTTTTGATTTAGCTCGCTGACTTTGAAGTGTACCCCACCCTAGTGCATTAATCTCTTCTAAGCCAGTATCATATTTCATATTCATTACTAATCCTGCCCGCTCGATTTTGTAATTTTTGAAGTCGAGTAGACAGTCCAACACCAAAGGTATCCAAAACGTCACTGGAATAGTCAAATGAGGGCGTAGTAAAGCATTATAGATAGAACATACAGTGTCACTGTCAACGAAATCATGGATTCTCCTCATAGCACTTATTCCAGTGGTGACTTTTAAGCTACATTCTCAACATGTCTAGTCCAAGACAAATTTCTCTCAATTTCAACGCCAAGAACTCTAGTGTGTTGGACCCGCTTAATACAATCTTGGCCAAGTTTAACAGATGGTTGAGAAACAAGGTTGTTCAGTTTGTAATGAGAGCCAATCAATAGAAATTATGTTTTGGCAACTGTTTTGGACGGACAGTATGATAATAGTACTATAGTAGATTAATTGTTCTATCCCGATGATTTATTAACTTGATTCTCCTTTGATTAATCAAAATTGACTTAGAGTGATTGAGCGTTGACATAAATTAGAATTGAACTAGAAAAAGGGAAATTAAGGAATTTTGCCATGATTTGTGATACGCGTCTAAACTTAGTGAAGGCTAAAAGAGCTAAAAGAAAGGCTTCAATCCGTAGAGATCCACTCTTCAGAATGTATTGTAATTAATAATATATTACGAAAATCTCTGCGGTATTGTGTGTAATTTTGCCCAATTGGAAACAGCAACATTTAAACCATTTGTTGCATCTGTTTGCTGACCCTGCAATTCAGCTACCAACTTGTTGCACCAAGTGAATGCTGCAGTGACCGCTTTGAGGAATATAATGTGTCTGGCTTGGATGTTCTTGCTGAAGCGGCTGTGTCACGGCAAAATACTGAGGATAGACATTTGATTCAGTCTTTACAGGAAGAACTAGCCCATTTAAAATCAAAAGAGTTTAAAACGCATAACGTAAAAGTGGATCAAAAGAAGTTGCGGTTCTATACAGGATGTCTTCATGCTGAACTATTTGACATCTGTTTTGATTACATAACAAATGGGCAAATATTTGAAAATGTGAGCCAGGCTGTCATTAACTGAGGAGTTTCTATGGTATTGACAAGATTACGGCTTGGCTTGACAGAACAACATCTTGCGTACTCAGTTTTCATTTGCAAAGCAACTGTATCAAGAATTTTGCTGAGGTGGATACCCTGAAAGTAAAAACGCTTTACGCTTAAGCCTTTTGTCGGTCTCAGCTTTATTTTCTTAGACTAAACAAAGATACTTTGTATATCCTTGTTTGATAGCCTTCTCGGATTGCCCACAAAATGAGAGCTGCATACTCTCGTATGTTTATTAACAGGTACGCTTTTGCATCGAACCGCTGTAGCCATATTTTGAGTAACTTTGGTTTACCGACAGGTAAACGATAAACCTGATACTCGAGCAAAGTTTGGCGCATTTAGTACAATAAGGAACGGTGCAACTGTTCACCATACAGATTAGAAAGTTTTTACGAGATCTAGTGTTTTTTTTAAGTTCGTTTGTCTATTCTCGCAGACTCGCAGTACTGTAGTTGTCGTGAATGTCCTTCTTATGGTTTGTTTTGCCTCCCCCCCAGTGTTTCCACTACACGCCACTAAAATTTCCTTGAATTTCCTTGAAATTGGATGTAATATCCTTGAGGTTTCCTTGATTATCCAAAGGCATTTTGTGGTGTTTATTTAATACATGTTTACGGCTGCAGCTAAATTCATCATAGTAATTAGCATAGTACAGTTTTTTCTTAAACAATTAAATATTGGCAAGTTCTAAAATCTGACAGAGCTTCAAGAGCCGGTCACGCTCCAACGATAACAATAAATTTACGCAGCCATAAGAAAGATAGCAATGGACATTAGAATAGGAATCGGGCTAGCATCTAAAAACTGCTGCGCGTATATTTCTTTTTGGGGAGAATTTAATTATCCTAATCAATGTCGTCTTCGCACGCTTCGTGAACAATACATTTAGGTGATTTTAATAGCAACATGTGGCAACACATAAATGCAGCCAGTCAAGCACACGAGAGTCGCAGGCTAAGTTACGCCTATTTTTCGTCTTGAAATGTCGGACTCGGGACCGCTTTGGACAGTCATTTTCTTGGAGTTTACTGACTTCAATCACAGACAGACTTGAATTAAAGAAACATGATAGGATCCGAATAATACGATCCTGTTTCGTACTTTCGCAGCAGAGATTGTGATTACGAGCAACAGAAAGTAATGGAATACACTACTGAAAGAAGCCACCAAACGTTTCTCAAAAATTCCTTAGATTTCCTTAATTCCTTTTATTGGGTCAAAATTTCTTTGAAAAAGGAAATTTCCTTGATTGTGGAAACCCTGTGCTCCCCCAAACTGAATCAACCAATCACAGAGAAGCATGACGTATGCAGTCGATAAGGGGTGACGCATCCTCATTTCGTCAACCGTGCATGTTCGAGGTTATCTGGTATTCACAATCCAATTTCCCGAACATTCCACGTTCTAGGATAAAAGATATGCGTTGAAGTATTAATCCTAGAAAAGAATGGATTGTTTCTCTCAAATTTTCTTTTTGCATCAAACTTTTCATGAGTAGAATCAATAAAATCGTATGGTGTGGCTTTGCGTAGTGGAAATTTTCATGCCCTGTTGAAGAAATCTTTCTTTAATTAATTTAATTTAATTTAATTTAATTTAATAGCTTTGCCTTGAACAAGTTTTATGGCAGGGAGTCCACAACAGCGCAAGCCAATTACTGCGGCCCCTTCTAAGAATAATATTAACATCAAAACTTATTAACATATAATTATAACACAATATTACTGGTAACGGTAATTTCAGTGGCTTCAGGGTGTTAGAACGTAAACTTACTTATACCAATCACAATGCAAATACTGTAGTCTATAGCATTACCAACCATGAAGAAAAATATCTCCGAAGCCAACAAAATTACCCCCACCAATAATCACAGTACAACTCTACATACAACACGAGATTGGTTTAGCCAGGCTACGAACAGAGTTACACTTTAGACAAATTGTTTTATATGAGCGAGGGTTTTCCACGTCGTAGCAAACTCCCAAAGATGTCTTATAGTAATTAAATACAATAGATTTAAATGAAGAAAGTCCACATGACTCTAATTTTAGTTCATCAGCGAGAAGGTTCCAAATACGGGTTGTTCGGATGAAGAAGGATTTTTGATGGGTGGTTGTCTTGCATTTTGGGATGATGAATTTGGTGGTGGTGATACTCGTAGAAGACCTTGTTTGTCTGGTGGTTCGGATGGTTGTAGGAGTGAGGGTTTAACGTTGATGAGACCATTATAATTTTCCGGATAACTTTTAGGATACAACTAAAGGGGGAGACCAGTAAAATCTTTTATCAGCCCAAGATATCGTAAAGGCATCAACGTGTAGTGCGAAGGGGTCTGGTCTATATGATACATACTGGAGAAATTGTTTGTTTATTCGTGAGGCAAACAGAACTATGGTTGGGGAGAAAGGTATTTCTTGTAAGGCTTCTTTCAAAATATTTGGATTCAACATCCATTCTATATATCCACATTAAAATGTCTTGACTCATGATCAGCAGTAATATTCTGCGCTCCCAGAACATGAGCAGCAGTTATCCACATATTATTTGCCTCACACAAGGTCCAGACTTGTGTTGCAATTTCATTAACTTATTACTGTGACATGTTCCCATGTTATTCAAAACAGAAACAGCACAAGTGTTATCAATTAATATTTTAACATGAGTTCCAGCAATCTCACGCAAAAAGGACTTAAGTGTGAAGTACGCAGCGCAGAGCTCTAACCAATTTATATGTTCCTGAGCTTCATGGGGCTGCCATAGTCCCCCAGTAGAAATGTTTCCCATTGCACCTCCCCACCCTTGTAGGGAGGTATCAGAGCTAAGTGTATATGCTATAGGGGGAAGCTGGATGAACCCATGCGATTTGGGTAGGTTGGTGAGCCACCATTTCAAGTCTGCCAATGCTAATGTGGATAGGTGCATGGCAGCATCAAAATTTCCTTTTGATGCCTGTAAAGCCTCAATTTTATCAATTTCAACAGCCTGGCAGTGGCACTTTCCATATTTAACCGCTGGAAGACTTGAGACCATATAACCTATCACTTGGGCGACCTCACGTATTGAAGGTGATTTATCAAATAGTAAGTGAGATACACAAGTTACTATTTTGGTTACTTTATCCCTCTGTAAGAGTGAGTGTCATGTTTACTGAGTTGATCCCAAAGCCCAAAAAGGTAGCTTGTTGTAACGGGACCAACACTGATTTTTCCACATTTATGGTAAACCCAAGCTCAGTTAAAAGATGTGTAATTTCAAGAATGGAGATACAACACTTCTCATAGGTTGTTGCAATAATCAGAAGATCATCAATAAATATTATAATAAGATGTCCTTTTTCTCTTCGGACACACAATACGGGTTTCATGAGCTTTGTGAAATTCCGTGGACATGAAGATAACCCATTGGGGTACACTGTATACTGATAACGCTTATTGTTATAGACAAACCTTAAATATTTCTGAGAATTGTAGTCTATATTTACACAGTAGTATGCATCTTTTAAATCAAGTGTGGCCATAAAACAGTTTTTGGTTACCATATCAAGCACTGTGGTCATGTTATCCATTTTGAAATGAACATATGGAATGTGTTGATTCAATTTCTTCAAATTTAAAATCACACGAATTCTCCCATTCTTTTTAGGCACAGAGAAAATAGGAGAAAGGAATTCTCCTTCAACATACTCACATTCCCTAATAACTTGTTTCTTAACCAAGTCTCTGATTTCTTCATTCATTTGTGATAAATGCTCATTAGCAACTGAATTTGTCGGAATAACATACTGATATGGTGGTTCATTTATGAAATGAATTATTTCCCCTTTTACTATTTGTAGTATAGTACTATCCGAGGTGAGGGATTGCCACTTCTCAAAACACTGACTTATTTGGCCAGCAACAAATGAGGCAAGACGAGATAACAAAAAGGGTTTAATATAAGTTAGTAACACAAAGGAATAATCTTTTACCTTTGAAATCAGTGACGAGATGCTGGGAAGTTCTTTCCGTTCCTCTTGTTGGTGTGGGGAGGATAAGGTTTCCTCCCCCGATTCGATAAGAAAGGCTTACTGTGCAGACGCTGTTGAGGGGAATAAGGGTGATAACACGGTCTTGGAGGGATGTCATAAGCCATGATATTCTGCTCTAGCTTAGAAATAGAAATGGTTTTCATCAAATCCTCCCCAAAAAGCAGTTTTGTAGGGAGATGAGTTCGGTTACAAACTGATTTCAATGCCGGGCTTAGCAGAGGCCTTATACAATCCCGACGTCTGAAGGAGAACTCAGTGTTAACATTGCCAAGTAAAGCAATTGAATCAAATAGTCTAGTGGCTGTACCCAAGTAGTCTAGCATAGCCTTGTTTTCCCTGCACTTCAGCAGCTCATCTACAGTAATAGCCAGAGCACTAGTAACTCGCACTAAGCAATCTTGTAGCACAGTAAAACGCAAATCTCTTTGCCTATTGACAGCCTTTAATTTTGCCCAAATGGGCTCATTGACCTTGGGAACTGTAAGTTCAGAACAGTTTGCTGGTGGCTTATATTTATCACTGATTTCTTTTCGTTTTGCACCTCCTAAATCTCTAGTGAATTTATCATCTATTATCTTTGCAATCTTTTCACTAATAGGAGGCCCGAACCCATTGGAGGGACGCAATGTTTCGTCAATGCGATCCAAGAATTTCTCATTTTCATCATCCTCATCTATATCCTGTCCGCCAAAAAGACTCAATGCATCGTCCTCTGCACTTCTGGGGCCGTCACTATCCATGTTGGTTAAATCAATCGCTTCCTGTGAAGCTGGCATAATTTTATTTGCTTCTTGTGAAGCAGAAGTTGGCGCCATCTGTGTGGCTAGTGAATGTGCTTCTTGTGAAGCTATATTTTTGACTTCTTGTGAGTCAGATCTTTTGTGACTGACCAATGGCTTAAAGCTGCTTAAAATCTTTGTATTTTCGTCCATGCTTTTCTGAACAGCCAAAAGAATTGACTTCAGAATCATGTCATTTGTGGTTAACGACTCGCCCGCGCCTGCAGCTTGAGTCGCACGGGATGGACCCAGTTGTTGTGAAGTTTCGGCCTCACTGCCACAAGTGCTGTCTGTGGCATCCATTAAACCACACCTTACAACACCTAAATAAACAAAACCTTAACTAGACGTTACCTTGATTCCAGAAGTACGATTTGCCCAATATTGAACAATTTTCTTAGCTAAGAGCGCGAAAAGCAAACTAACCCGCCGCCATGAATGGTACAAGTGACCTGCGCATGCGTGGTACTCTCTCTCGTACAACTCCGTACTACTTCGCACAACTCCGTACAACTCCGTAATGACTGGCTGATGACGAAGTAGAATTAGTCCATTAAAACGCAAGGACCAGGGACCACGGAGCGTGCTTTGGAAGGGGAGGGGGCTATCGAACGCCGAAGACGTAAGAATGTTATGGGGGTCGGGGAACTTGCTCCCCAGGGAAAATTTGTAATTCTGAGGCCTTTGAGAGCCCCGTAAAAGCACCCAAGTTTGCTGGCTGCGATTAAAACGTTTCTGACAATTCGTATGAAAAAGCCATTGTGATACTCTTGGTATAACAAAAGATAATAGCATAAATGATTAATTATGGACGCTCGAAGCCACAATCTTGGACAAAACACTTGGGAATATTTCTCGCAATTTTGCATATCAAATTAAAATATTTGCCCAAACTTAAATTCCCCCCGTCCCCCAGCACAATGTTGGAAAGAACCCTAAAATCGTTTCTTATAGATTACTAATGCTTCAGTCTCAACAATGAATAGGGGGAAGGGGGAAATTGAACAGACTATGTACGATATCAAACAAAGTATGGCAAATGGTTACAAAATTAGGCCATTTTCTTTGCGTTTCTCAACAGGTTTTATCCAGGATGGCAGATGAAACTGTTATCCATTTTATATAGATGAAGACCAATAACCCATCGGTGTTGTCCCCCATGCAAGTTGATCTTCTTGGTGTAGCCCTAAACTCAAAGCCTTCGTGGGATGACCGTATAAGTAAGCTTGTCAAAAGAGCATCGTGGAATGTTTGTTTCTTGCCGATGTTCATTATCTTTGTGATGAATTAGAGCGAGTGCAAAAAGAACTTTGGGTTGTATTTTCCCAGGCGTCCAGTACCATGATGCCTTAGTTCAAGTTAGGATTAGAACTTTTAACGAACATCAAAAAGAGCTTAACCAACGGTTGATCAAGAAAATCTTACACGATCGCACCTGTATGCTCAACCATTTAATTCCTAATTCTATTGATTACGTCGAATATAACCTCGCGAATCGAAGATTTCTAGATGTTCCGCTGACAAAGACACAATGTTTTTCGAACTCTTTTATAATATCTAGTAGTAATATATATAACGCATTAGAATAGTTTTGTAGCCTAGTGTGTTTTATTACCTTTTAATAATCACTCTTTTCCATTACTTGTACAGACTAATTTTTTGGCTTTTGTACTTTGTAATTTATCACTTCTAGTACAATTGACGCAATTCAACTTATGGCTTGCGATGTGATTGAATAAATACACTATGTCACATGTTTCAAGTATTAAAATTCTTTAAGAAATTGTTGGGGGGGGGGGGGCTTCAGCTCACCGCCTAGGAGATCCCAGATATAGAGGCAGCAGTGTAATAGAATAACGGTAAAATGATTATAGATCAAGTAGCTAAATAAAAGAACTAGTCGTTGTCCCATGCTTCAAAAATTACAGAGCTTAGCTTTTTGTGGCGTTCCAAAACTCTTCTATTTCTAGACCTTGCCAATATGCCGGTGCTTCGCCGCATGTAAGATAATCAAGAATCCTACTTTTTTGCTTCGGAATCTGAATTCCAAACGTTGAAATCTGGGATTCAAGTGGGCTAAAATCTGGATTCCGAGGGATGGGATCTACAATCTAAGCGCTGACACCTGCAATCCAAGAGCGAGAATGCGGAATTCATACACCTGATTACATTACATTAATACTTTTAATCGGGTGCTTCCGACGGCTCAATACAATATACATGCTTTGAGCAAATAGTTTAGTTGCAGTTATTATTTCTCAGCGATTTTAACATTACATCTTCGGGCAACTACGCTCTATATATAGCACATATTTGAGTACGATTTTATCGCTCGCATGCATCACGCGTGAAAACTGGTGGCGTGAGTGTCGCGTGTTTTATACTCCAGCACCTCCACGCGGGACAATGTAGCAGTCAATGTCGATTAGTCTGTCGACAATATCATTAAGTTCTGAAAAGTCCACTTTGTACACGTCAAGCGGGTCACTTGCAATTGCCTCAATTTGCTGTACGAGTTCTGCATTGGGATTTTTTGCATCATGACCGGCAGCTATGGTGATAATGCGAATATTCCTTTTCTTCATCTCGTTTGCATGTCTTACAGCGTCCTGGAAGTCGTGTGCCTGGCCGTCGGTGAACAGAATCAGCACATCAGTGGCGTTAGGTCTGTCTCCGTGTTGATGATTGAAAATCTAAGGGAAAAGAGAAAAGAAATTTACAGTTGGTTAAAGTTAAGATGCCCGTAGTATGGTTGTAATGACTGTAGCGAGTTACAAAATGAGGTAACGCTCTCTGCCCAAAATATTTTATTTCTCACCATTTCGTTTAGTAAACTGTAGCCTTCATTTAGTGTACTAGATGTAAAATATTTAAAAAGAGTGTAATGCATGCGTATAACTATACAAGAATATGAATATATCACGTAGAGCTATGATATCATCTCTTGTGTTTTTTGTCTAGGAGGCTACCTGGAGTTATTGCCTGCGTCTCTAGGCATTGCTGCAGCTGCAAGCCTTCACAACTGTAAAATGCATGTAATCTGGAACGCTAACGGCGGCGTCATGTTTGAAGCCAAATGAAAAAATATTTTAGAGGTTCCAACCGTCACTTTTTGCAAAATGGCACCAAACTTGTAGTTTAGAAATCGATAAATTTTGCCTTTTCTCCTTTTTTAAACACATATGAATTTCCGCCCATATTAAACTTCGACAAAACAGCTTTACATGGATGTGCTTGCAATAACTAACAGATAACAAATGGTAAAACAGCGACCGAAACGTCACATGTGCAAGACGAAAAGAAAAAAAATTGCGCTAAAATTATGTGTCTAAACTTGGTTTTTATTTTTAAGAGAACAAGTTCAAACGCATGATTTAGTTATATAAATCAAATAGTACCCAAAAACATGATATCTATTTCCACTACTTTCAACACTTATATTTGATATGTTTTAGCTTGTCAAGGGCGCCGTCTTAGTCAGGGAGCTAGAGGGATAAAATCTTACCATATCGAGGGGCAATTGCAATTTATTTTAGAATTGTTCGTTGAAGGCTGCCGATAACATTTTCGCATGTTGGTGGTGCTCAAATTCCTTGAGGACTTCTGCCAACATGTTTTTCCTAAATTCTTCTATTAAATTCTATTACAGCATGAAAATGTAAAATTTTGGATTTAATGGTGAAAAAAACCCTTGCATCGTCAGAAAGCCTACAAAAAACTGCATATAAGACATTTAAACGGTTTTGTTATCTTTTAAAACAGTT
>JAODVQ020343705.1:0-11761 GCA_025400075.2 Phenganax stokvisi | reverse complement strand
TCCCTGACACAGTCTCTTCGCTAAAATCATTATTATCCCAAACAATTGTCGTGAACGCTTCTGGACTCATATTTCTTGGAATGATGATTTCTTGACCATTGCTGCCGGCGAGAGCTAATGCAGTGTCATGTCGGTAGACAGTATCTGGTGATGCAGTATGTCCCAAACCATGTAAGATTTTCAGTAACCTAATTGAGCCAGACATCTGCCGAACTGTCATTCCCAGGGCTAGTGACTTGTGGGTTGCTTCTTTTCACTAGACTCTGCGTATATCAAGTCCTGCGCAATCGAAACCACTTTCGTTTTCTCATTTGGACGGATTTCCACCATTTCTTGCTGCATCGGTTCATTGGAGAATCCAAGACACCATGCCAGAAAGTTGTAAAGCTTTACGGGAATCGATTTAGTAGCTAGTGTCAAAGTCAGATGGTGTGAATCGAGAGGCCATCCCGATTGAACGACTTCGCTTTCATTTAAAAGCTTTGTAACTTCCAAGGCGGCATGAAATAACTGCTGAAGCAAAGAGCCCGATTTCCAGGCATCTGTTCCGTTATTGTTGGACCGTTCTTGTTTGCTACACTCGCTATCATCATTCACCTCATCATCGCCTTCATCACTATATTCATCTTTAGTATCGGATTCAGTACGGATTTCAATAATGTCATCAGCAACGTCACCTGCCGACACACTATCGACGTAGACAAGAGTCCTTTTATTCTTGGTCTTTGAACTATGAATACAATATGCGGATATCGTTTTTGAATTTTTTTTCGGAGTCTTGCAGCTTGATAAGGTACATCTACCATTTCTATGGCATGAACACAGCTGATGAACTTCATTAGCAGGTAGCCAAGTAGCAGGATTTCGTTGTTTTCAGTAATCCTCTTTTCAATAATTTGTATGCAAAATTCGTCAAATGCTTCGTCATACAACGTTGGACCGATGTCAATAATATTTTTAGCATTTCTTGTGAGACATCTCGTATAAGCTTGATAACAGCGCTTGTGGTATCGTGCCTCAATTGCAACACAATCTTTTCCGCGGATGTGTACAAGTATGCTTTCGTTGTTCCTCAATTTTGCCGTTTCCTCTAACTTTCCAGCTGACAGTGTTTGTGCAGTTGATAAATCTTGTTTAAAGCGTTTCTGTTCTGCCTACATAGAGAATAAGAGAAGTATTGATATTTTAATGGGATTTACTTTCTGGTTAGCATTTTTGTAGAATGAATTGAGTACTGCATTCATAATTTTAGGAAGTATCAGAAATAACAAAAGTTATCAATTAAATAGAAAATGATGGAATTGATTTTGCATGTACCTTGTGGAAGAAATAAATCGGTCCTTTACTTTTACAAATTAAGCAAATTTCGGGTAAGACATACGGCGACCGAGACAAATGACCAGATAGACTTTCAAATGATTGACGAGTATTTCGTCGAACCTTTTTCAGTTTTGGATTATCAGGTTCAGTTTCGTCAGATACCGTACGTGTTTCAACCGCTCGCTTTTTACTTGCATTTTTAGTCAATGCCTTTGTAGCTCTTTCAATTTTAGTTATGTCTGTAAAATTACGATAACACGCGGGATGATATTGGTGCAATATCATTTATGGTTAAATTTTCAGAGTCGCTGATAAATTTGAATGATTTTTTAGCTACTTCAATAAAGGCTGCATATGACGATGAAGACAGATTTAACCACTGCTTTCTCCTTTCAATGATTTTAGTCAATGACGCTTGTGATAATTTCGTAAGCTGTCCCTCTGTCTTCAAAATGAATATAATACATACAGGTTTAAGTTCGTCATCGTTCACGTGAGTGTAGTAAAACACGTGCATTTTTTGCTGAGTTGCTTTTCTATTTTTATATTCTGCATATTTTCCATATTTCATCAGTCAAAATGATAATTTTGCCGAAAATTAGGAGATTGGGACAGAATAAAAACGCTTTTGAGTGATGTGATGTATTGAGACAAAATTCAAAATGGCAAAACTTTGTCCTGATTTGGTTGAAGTAGTGAAAATATACACAGATTTTTCAAAAATACTGCGGGTTTACGGCGCGGGAAGTCTTCACATTTGGACTCAGCATGTTCAAAAATGGTAGGTTATTTAAAAATATTTCAGTTCCATGTCATGCTTAATGAAAGTGAACAATAATGTGCAACAGCAAACGGCCTACTTTGGGCTATAGCCACTAGCAATTTTTAAACTTTAGAAAAATTTTGAAATGTTTTTTAAAACAAAAATTTTTTTCAAAAAACGCTTGTTACTATAGTCCAAAGGAATGTCTGTCTTTAAAATGTAAAAAAATCAAAGACAAAGATCAAACCAACCTTTAAGGTTGAAGAATATGATAAAGTTAAAGCTTCTAAGCGCTATATATATATATTTGTTTCTGCAGTTGTCACTTTGACAGGTCATTTGTTCAGCTTGTACTACTTTTGTAGTGTCCATAAGATAATGTATTAATTCCATCGGGTAGTATGCGTCTTTTGTCGTCATCCAAACTC
Source organism: Phenganax stokvisi (assembly GCA_025400075.2). Classification (NCBI taxonomy): domain Eukaryota; kingdom Metazoa; phylum Cnidaria; class Anthozoa; order Malacalcyonacea; family Clavulariidae; genus Phenganax; species Phenganax stokvisi. Next base: position 9,250 of record JAODVQ020343705.1, on the reverse strand, counting down.
AAAGCAATTCTATCAATTTCTTTTGTAAATATGTTGTGTTTATGTGATCTTATAATTCTCAATTTCCTGCATTATTCTTTTTCACTAAACAGGCAATTCTTATCGTCTTCATGTCTAATGTTTTTCTTAGTCACGCATTTTTAACACCTTTTGCTTTTTTCTTTGAATTGCCACCAAATCGATGTAGTTATAATGTTTTGACCTAAACCCAACAAATTCCACAATTTGTTTTCCACATAGTTCATCTTTAAATAGCCCTGGTACTTTTTGTTAAGACCAGTCTTGACATGTGGTATATTTGGATTTTCGAAATCGTTCGTGTCAAAGTATCTTTCTAGATTTGGAGAAACGTCTTTGTAGTAATCTTCAGTTGTAATCTCATACACTAGCAAATCTGTATCTGCGAATAATAGTTTTGCTGGGTCTTTAAATTTAGGTTTAATGTAGTCATAGTGGAAGTCATACATCAGGCTCTTTGAAATATCTAAGATTGACATTCCAAAATCGATTGGCTTACTTAAAACAAGCTTTGTCTTGTGCATATGCACCACAATTAACTTTTCATCAAATATTATAGTCAACTAGTAGTTTGGTTTCTTAAATAGTTTTTAGCACTTTCTCTAATCTAGTTTTTAATTGCACGTCAACTCAGTTCCAAATGTTCGCCATAGTCTTACCAAAGACAGAGTTGTTCATTAATTTGAAAAAGTCCTTCTCAAACTTGATTTTGAATTTTTTCTTATACTAGTATTAAGTTCTATATAAGATTTTAACCGATTTCATTCTTCAAAGCTTATACCCCGATGTATTTTTGTTAATACAAGTCCTTTTTCAAGGTATTTTTTTAGCGATTCATGATGTACAACATATTTAAACTTTGAATTTAAAGTTGGAATTAATTTTTCAATGTCACCACATTTAATTTTCTCTGGAGCTAGAGGAAAATCATTATGTACATCGTGTGCTTTTTCTGGATATGCTAGAAATACTTCTAAAATACAAGGTATTTTTGTCCAAATTAAAATTTCTTTAAGATTCATCCATTTGAAATTATTAGTTGGTAATTTTTTCATCATTACCCCAACCGTATAAATTATTTGCATCTAAGTAGGGAATATAAATAATTGGCGTTTTTGGCTTATAGTTGTCCAGGTATTTGTTATTTGCAACTGCATGTCGTTTTGTAATCATTGAAACACCACCAAGAATTCCTTTTTCTATCATAAGGTACATTTCATGATTGTTTAATAGTTCTAATTTAACTTGTGTGTTTAAGAGCCGCACGCGAGACTTGGTGAAGTGTAATATCAAGCAGGATCTAGATTATAATTATATAAACACACTTTTTTAAATTTTTCAAACACATCACATAGCAGCAAGACATCTGTTTTTAAATACAAGTCATGATAGTCTAGCATTGATGACATGTTAAATGTTTCCCAAACATTTTGGGCGTGGGAATAGTCTTCATCTGAAGTATCTCGATAATTTAATTTTGAATAAAATTTTGACTTGAGCAGTAATATTGTGCCGGCTAGTTTTTCTAGCAAGTCCATGTAGTCATAGGGATACATTCCTTTTCTAGAAAGTATATCTACATGCTCTGGGTAATATAGTCTTAGACTATTGAGGTCCGTCTCGTTGTCTAAATTATTCACTAAATCCCCCAAGTTTTGACTAATAAATTTGAATGAATCAATGAAGACTAGTTGTCATTTGACCTCGATTAGTTTACCAGTGTGTTTATCAGTAAACGTGGCCACTAATATTTCTTTAGTTAAGCTTATATATTTTTCTTCCATTTTTGAACAATTAATACTTCCTGTGGAAGTCCCGATATTTTTTATAATTAAGTGACGATCATATCCTTCCAAGTTATAAAACATAACAGGAATAAATTTTGGTTTCTTAAGTTTCAAATTACATCGACTGTGAGATGCCCCACGATATTTGCCAGTAAAATTATTTTAATTTGTTTACAAATATTTGAGAAATGTCTTCATCTTCGAATGTCTTTGTATAATATTCGACCTTGGTTTATAAATTGAGTCATCAAAGCATTTTATTTTATAACAAAATCCACTGGGCTCGTGCTTTTGATGCTGAGCTGTTCCTTGACCCAAGTGGTTGAGTACTGGTTTGTAAAACATTCAAAATCCACATAAATGAGGCCCCGTTAGGGGGGTGTTGACTATACTTTGTACCAACTATTATGAGGTCATTTATACTTTATACCTAAAGCAACAGACCCATGAATACCTAAAAGACTGACTCGTACCAAATCTTGTCATCCTTTGGGTATGCTGTTCATTTTCATCCTTTGCCAGGGGCGTAGGATGTTTGGTAGGATGCTAGGTAGAATTGTACGGCGACCCTCACAAAGCGCCACCATGCCTGGCACTGAGCGAAAAGTTTTTGAGAATTTAAGGCTCTAGATTGCTGGATTTGACAGTTTTCAAGCACTTTTGCATTACAGGACTGATTATCTTAAACTACACTATTAGTTACCCGGGAATTGAGGTCTTGATAACTGAAGCTGCCGAAAATGGCCCTTCTACGTTTATTGCAACTGACAAATTGCTTGGTGATCTTAATTTTAAGTTGAGTAATTTTTTTTCGGGGGGGGGCAAAAGATATCTCAGCCCCCCAATACTATAATTGCGGGCTGCAGCCCCCAGAATCCAACTTCCTATGCTCCTGTCCCTTGCAGACCCTTGCACAGCATTTACAGTCGTGTTCTTAATTCTTGGACATTACATGCGAGTCCCTGACTCGAATTTGTGTAGGACACAGCTCATCGCAGTGAAATACAATAGATTGCAGCAAGTACAACAAAACATAAATAGCTGCCACTAGGCCCATTCACTGATTCATTAGAGTATAGTGCATGTCAGTCTAGAATAAATGACCAAATTTGCATTATACCAAAAACACTTTCTTTGATCAAATAATAAACTCTCTCAATTCTCGGTGATAGTCCACCAGTGGTCTAATTATCATTAACGTATTATTTATAGTTGTTACTGTTTACCTTAAATGTGGGCAAGTTGATACTACATCAGGGCCAGATACCATTAGAATATATCATTGTAATAATATAAATCATAACATCGAATGGTTGAAATGTTCACAAATGCACAAATGTATTAAATAACTAACACAAAATTGTAAATTGCAAATGATAATTTTATCATCATAAATTTCTTTTTGAGCACAATTGACACAATTGATCATTAATTGCTATATATACCTGAAATTAGCGTTGATAACAATTTATACTTTATACCATAAAGTCTATCGTTATCTATACAATATAACTAAAATATTTTGGGGGAAGTATTCCCTATACCTAATACCCCTAACAGGGCCTCATAAATTAGAAATGGCACTTGAGTCATGTGTTGAAAATTTTTAGACTCTAGGAATGAGCTGGGGTCTGGCATGATTGTTTTCACGGAGTTGTGCAAGCTGCAATATTCTATGTGTTTGTCTAGTAGGTCCTGTTTTCCAAAGCAATTTAAACAATGGTCGCATACATAATTCTTACTACATTTCAACAATGTCTATCTTCGAGTAGTAATAGTCTTGTATTTACACCACTACCAGATTTTTTTTTGAAATTCTCAAAGGATATATCGAGTTTGAGTCATGTCCAAATATATTAATGTATATATCTGGATTTTGTTTTTCAAATTTATCAATCTCAGCAATTGGGGTCGGAAAGTTGAATGTTTTCAAAGGCCAATGTATTTGACTTTTCTTTCAAAAATTTTGTTATTCTACCCGGATTCTTCTTATTATTTTTAAACCTTGCAATACTCACTGCCCACTTGAAGCACTCTTGGTCTGAATTTTCTGGATTTATAATAGCTTTTTTCTCTGCGATCCACTTTGGAGTCTTAACATAATTATGAGGATCCTTTGATTGGGTTGTATTTAGTTGCTATTATTTTTAAATGATTTATATAATCAAGTTGCCATCTAGAGCCCTTCTTTTGAAATTGTGAAAATGACTCTGTAATATTTTGTATTATTTTTTCATAAATTTGTTTGAGAATAGTTCCTGGTAGGATGACTTCTTGCTTGCTATAAAAATACACCTCATCTATCGTTTTGTCAGTAGTAGTAGGGTCGTTTTTAAACATTATACAATTTAGAACAAATTTAATCTTGTAATTAACCAGTTTTTCAGTAATTGACTTTAAAACGTTAGGTTTTACATCTTGAAAAAATCTCGTAATATTTGCTTCCTTATTTGCATCTGCAATGTAAACTTGGACATTGTTTTTCATTGCTGTTTTCTTAAGTTTAAATTTAATCAGATCAGTCTTTGGTTTATTTGTTTTTGGTCTAATGTATTTGCTAATGTTACTAGTTTTTATAAATTTCTTTAAATTGAATATTTCACTTTTTCTTGTGGATTTTAATCCTTTTTGCTCTTGTATTGCATTTTTCTTAGTTTGTTTCCAAAACCTGATTTCATGTTTTGGCTTATTTTCACTACAAACCTTTTTCTCCGACCGTCTGGCTTTTTTCTCAGGTATAATTGATTTTTTTGACAATGAAATATTGCATAGTCCATTTCTATAAATGGTAACTTAAACGGTAGCTTACATAAGAGCATATTGCCTGAATGAGTTCAACAAACGAAATGAGTTGTGTCAGAATGATCACCAATTTAAGGCACGCATTAAACAAAAAACAAAATGAAATTAAAAATTATCAATTTCTGCTCGACTTTACATGTTCTGAAAATGACATGTTGAAGAAAGAAAACAAACATCTAAAAAAACAACTAGCAACTTATAAAGAAGATTTTCGTATGGAACATGAAGCGAGATTAACGAGTGAAAAAGCTTTAAATAACCTTCAACAACAACAACAAAGTTATCATTGCTACCGTGATTGTAATAGTTGTTATCGAGCACCATTTAATCAATCATCACAAGGTCTAATTCCATTATCACAGTATCCTGAACAGGTTAATAAATACCCCTGGGGCGAACATCAAACATGTCGTGAAATCCCATTGTCACAATTTCCTTGAAGGAAGATTTACCCAAAATACCCAGATCCTCCATCATTGTTTTACGGTGGCAAATTCGATGTAGTTACTGATAAAATTGTGGAAGTAGATGAATCGAGGAAACAAAAGAATGATGAATTTGAAAAACTTGTGTAAGATAGCATTATTGAAAGACATAGATAAATTAAACTCATGTTGGATGTTTGATATCCCACCAACAATTTCCCTTTAACATGTGAATACAATGTACTATGAGAGCCACTCCGATATGGTGAACTATGATATGGTGAAAAGATTTGACCTGGATGAAGCTGGTTACGTTTGGGAATCATTCTATTGTGGTGACACAATATTTGTTTTATCCTCAGTGAAAATAAATTGATTAACTGTTTGGAGAGAGGACAATAGTTTAATAGGTTATACATATTTTACAGATGGCAATTGTACTCACAGTATGTGGGGGAACAAAAGATGGAATATCTTTCATTTTTTTAAAAGTATGTGTGGAGCTTTAGTCGACAAACACAACAAAGTTGTTTGTTCAGTAAATTTTACTACAAATAACGTGCTGATGACAATGATGATGATGAAGTTGTCTATGAATGCAATGCTAAAAGACAACAACATTTTTTACGTTTCTATAAAGACAATATTGATAATATATTAAAGATGTATGGTATAATCACAAAGAATGATTCATTAGTTAATGTTCTTGATGATAAAGTATATTTTGAATAATTTTTTTTTTACCAATATCCATCATTTAATAGTCTCAAAGAACAATCTCTCTTTGAATAAAAAGAATCACTTGGTAGAAATATACTCTGCACAGCCTCTCTTTCGTACACATAGTCAAAACTCTGTGGCATATAATATGGTGGCACTTTTGAAACATCCTTCAAAAAAAAATTCACATCAAAATACCAATGGTCGATCCCACTACATTTTTCAAAAAAATAAGCATATTGACATCTCAACGCAGGAAAATCCAATTTATTTTCATTAATATGTTGAAGTGCATCATTATAAAGTTTCTTTGCTATTCTAAAACGTTCACACTATACATCCATTCCATCAGCTCTTCTTTCCAACTGTTGTACAATGTTGGTAGGTTGAGATCTCACCCATGCAACTGTTTTACCAAGTTTATGTGCTAATTTATCAATAGTCATACTGTCTACAATTGTCTTTAAACAAGTTGTTGTTATCGCAGTCATGTTCATCTTCTAGGGTGATACTACTCTAACAAAACTAAAATTATATAACTTTAAAACAGTGAGGTTCTTGGGTACTTTCTGCACATATTACACATACAACATATGTAATGTTGATTTAACTTTTTAAAACAACAACCATCTTCTGATAGACAGCCATCTTCTTTTTACAGTGACAATATTTTTGCTCCAATTTACAGCATGCTATGAAAAATACATTTTCATAAGCATCACAAACTCTTCCATCGCATCTAAGTTTCGTGAAATACTCATCAAAATAAAATGCTGCCACATAATGTGGTGCTGGTACAGTTGTTTCTTGAGTGTACTGATAAATTTTCTCATCTTCTTCATTTGTAATATGCCATATAGTGCACACTTTAGCTTGTTGAATCAACACGTCTTTCACAGAAAATGTAACATGATGTTCAACATTGTGAACGTATCAGAAAGTACAGTCCGGATCATTCTTCTTCATCATCATGCAAATGTTTAATAAAACTACGCACTAACACGTTTTATATATGCATAAGTTTTTACCACACTCTGTACAAGACTTTTTATATTGTGAATATTGTCATCGCCTCGTCCCTCATCATCAATTTGTATCACAAAATTTTTGGTGTTTTCAAATAAAAATTTTAATGTGTCTTCATCAACAATTTTGTACTCAAAAATGTCTGGATACATTAATGGATCGGGATATGAATAACAATAACCATCAAACACTCTCAAAAAATCATACCATTTTATTTTCTCATTTAGCATAGTGTTTCTATTTTTAAATTCCAACTCCAACTCTACGTAAGCATCGTCACAATGTTTGTCCATGGTTTGCATTGCAAAAGTCACAAATCAATCGTCTATTTATATATCACATTTATCAATTAACAAATCTATATTATTTCAATAATTTTGTTCTAATTCATTGTGTTTATCTGAGATCGTTTGATAATGTGAATAAAAAGGCACACATTTTTTCCCTGGATTATCGCATGAGCATCCAAGAAGCTGTTTTCCAACATCACTCGTATCAGCCAATAATGTATTGTCGAATCTTTCACACATATAATGATTCATTTCCTCCAATATCTTCATGTACGATTTACATATGGTTTGATATCTATCAAAATATTTCATCAACCGATCGCGACTTTCTAAACAATTTTCATCATGAAGAATCTGACGATGTATGGGGCGCTGAAGAAGAATTTGCATTTCTACGAAATCGCACATGGAACACCCGGTCATTCCATGATTTCGAACGATGTCAAAATAATGTAGAAGTCCTTTGATTCTCATCCAACGATAAGGTTCAAATTTATTTCCAAATTCCATTTTCAGACACTGTTCAGTTCAGTTCAGTCTGCTAATAGGTTGTTCTGTTCTTTAACCCCAAGGTGAAATTATTTATTTTCATAAAAATGAAATGTTAATCTGATTAAAAATGGTCTCGAATGTCAACCCTAGGTGAGATTATTTAATTCGTAAAAATGTTAATCTGATGAAAAATATTCTAAGTGGTTTATTTTTTAAAAAGGAATTGAGGATGGTCAAGGTGAGATTATTTAATTCAAAGTAAATGCTGATGTAATGTTAATCTTAAAAAATTAGGTGAGATCAAAGAAAGTAAACTCTTTCAAATTTTACATTACACGAACTACTTATTCTCTGACATTCTTCTTTATTTAGAAATTCATTTATGTAACACCATCCTAAAAACCCTCGCATTCTTTTTCACCATATTTTACAACAAAATCATCATATTTGAATGTTTCTGCTTCATCCATCTCAATCAAAAGTTTATTGCCCTGGGAAGAAAATATCCCAAACATTCTCCTAATGTTAAATGAATTGCATGAAAGGGGTGATCCCAATCATCATCTTCATAAAATTCTACTCAAAATTCTACTTCCACTCTAAGGTCTTCAATCACAGAATATTCAATTAAAACTATACACAAATGGTGTGCTAACCTAGTTATAACACCATCTTAGCATAGGTTTGTCAAGGTAAGATTATTTAATTAACTAGGGATCCAAGGATAGTGCAAAGTTTCTGCAGGCAAACGCTGATGAAAACGCATAAGCAAAAGCTTTGCAAGATTGCTTCATAGCTGACCTGTGACTTTGAATGTTGAAGTATTTAATTTCAGAAACTGCCGTACTGAATTTAATTTTCAGAAGTGTTTGAACACTCTTTGAGCCAAAATACATCGACACTATACATGATTGTTTGACACCAGAACGTACAAGTTACGATTAGAGAAATACGACATGGTTGTTGTTTTAATTCTTTATTTCCCCATTTAGAATTTATGACAAGGCTTGATTTTCGGGATAATTTGGACATCACAAATTTACATCTATTGATTTAGTATTTGACATCCTATCATAGCTTCATGCATCTGCATCGTAAGTTCATCACTGTTGTTCGTATGATGGAATATATATCGGTTGTTTGATTGACGTTATTTTTGCGCTGAAGGACCATAGTGTTCACCCATTTCTGACTTGGCGTGAAATTCGCTCTTTATGTTTGCTCTTGATGGTAGTTGTTTGATAGATTTCTGACAACTTCATTGTACGTCGATGACTGACAGTCTACAAGACATAGCTACGGTGCAGGACCGAGTATAGTATGAAGCGCAGCAGATATATCTCTGTATCTGTAAGCAGTTGGTAAACTCCAAACTTCATTCTTGAGATATGAGAATGCACTATTGTAGTTTCGTCCCTCGATCTGTGTACTTTTACCTGTCATGAAAAAGTGAGCACTTGATTAGTTATCTCAGATCAGAGTGAACAGTAGTTTAAAGAGTGACAGCATATTTTTTCTTGCATGTAATGACAAACTGAATTTAAGCAATATGTATGTCTACTACCTTACTGCCTTGATTCATTGGGAGCCTTCCTTCTGTTAGAGGAAACAATCTTTATATCAAATATGATGCATGATCATGATTGATGTCTCTGCAATAATGAAAAGATTTAAGAATACAGATAATGAC
>JAODVQ020343599.1:0-11762 GCA_025400075.2 Phenganax stokvisi | reverse complement strand
CTGTAACGTTTATAACTCCATGTAGGAGAGTGATATGCAAGTGCTTTTTGTACCATCATATAGCTAAGATAATGAGCTATTTAATGATATTAATAACTCCATTTTGAATTTTCTGCCCAAGTGGTACCTTTTCGTGTGGCAGGTCACATTTGTTTACATGGTAATTAACATGGTAACCAGTAACCATGGCAACCAATATAGGCTTATTTTCACCAAATGTTCAGTGTAATCATAAAGTACGTGCAGAAATTTTGCTTGTGCTCCATAGCAACCACCGTTCCCATGGTAACATACAAAACAAGCTGTAATGAAATCTAAACACATCTGATTAGGTTTTAGGGACACTAGACCCATTTCATGTGTGTGAGTCTAGCACACTAGTCCATGAAACGGTGAAACTGTTTTATCCCCATGGTTGAGTTCATCTGTTTATTTTTCCATAGCAACTATTAATTATTTTTTAAAATTACCATCAAAAACCCTGATTTTATTTTCTACTTAATACCATGACAACACCGTAGCCAAGATATCCAGTATACAACAAATACACCTGAGGCAATATTTAATAACGTGCATGCGCACACATAGCTGGCACCGGCATGCGTGACTGCGGAATCATCCGATGTGCAGGTGTGGCACATGTGCCAGTACCCATGGAAAAGAGCGGGAAAAAGCTCGGCGAAATAAGCTGGTGCTCCAGTCACACAGTCTTTTGCCGGTGCTGTCTACGTCGATCGCCAGATGATAGTTGGAAGGTTTTCTGAGCCTTTGTTTAGCGCGCGCACATAGCACTGTGGCGCCTGGGTATGGTGTGGTAGCCAGCTAGCTAGCTAGGCAATGATAATGCAGCACAGAGCTTGCTAGAAAGAACAGCTGCATGCCTTCTCAGCGTGTGGGTGCACAGCTGGTTAGGGCCCTCACATTTTGTCTAGTCCCTCGCGAGTGATTATTGAGGGTTGACCTTTTTTGCGCCAGGTCAACTCACTGCGCGTGATAATAATTTGCCTTGGCTAGGGATGGTGTAGCGGCTCTTTCTTAGGTACATTTATTAATCATAACTCCATTTATTGCAGTTTTATACTCTTTGGAGGCTAGCCAGAGGAGAGACAAAGACTCTTCAGTCCAAGACTCTACCTCTATTGGCCTTTGGAGAGAAGACACGCAAGTGTCGTGCAAGTATTTACCATAATTACATAGCTATATAGGTAAAATCCCAACGCTCACAAAAATTTATCGTAAACAATACTATGAGCATACTAAGAAGTCTGAAGCCTTGAGTGAGAGAGATAAAGAGAAGAAACGAGAGGCACATAGAGCTAAACAGGAACAAGTGTTAGATGCTCGTAGGAAGCATTACTCACTCAACACTGAGAAAGTAAAAGAAGCCAGAAAAAGGAGATATTCAGCTTCATCAGAGCAAGAGAGGGCTTCAAGACTTAGTCGCTATGAGAGTAATCCTAAAGAGAAAGAAGCTCTTATCGCCCTGTGAGTTAGAAGCGGTTGAGGAAATTGAGGTACGAGTTAAATGAAAAAGACAGAAAGAAAGAAGTCTATTATAAGCTCAACTATCATGGAATTGCGTATAAAAAAGCTACAGTTGTTCAGCAAAAGGCATCCAAACTTGTGCATATAGCTAAGCAGTGCCTTGTTATGAAGGCAAGGAATGAGCATGCTCGCTATTAACTAAAGCAGCCAACTCATGAATCAATGAAGCGTTATGCCAAGCTTTTGACTCAGGACATTAACAAAAATGCCCGCCTAAAGAAGAAGCTAGTCGAAAGCTTTGAAGAGAGTGAACCAACACTTGCAGCATTGAATCCAGGCAACTTAGAGCAAGCTGTAGTTTCAATGAATGTCTGTCAAACATTGAATGCGGCTTTGAGATTGCATTGAGAAAAAGCTAGTGATTTTCTTGTAGCTGTCTCAGAAATTAAAGTAAAAGTAGAGCTCTCCGAGGATGATTTTGGTGACCAATACCACACATCAACCTCAGAGCCATACTTTTACGACCAGAGTTATAAAGTACTCAAACGTCGTAACAAAGTGTAGAGTTGGTCAAACGTTACGATGAAATGGTCAAACTTTCTAACAAAAAGGTTCTGATAAGATTGCTAAGCTTATCCCTGTTAATAAGGGCCAAGCCATTGTAGCTGAGGAATGTGTTTGCCGCTGTATTTTGTAGTCATAAAAGCAGAGGCAGCCGCTTTCCCGCTCATTCGAGCGGTGATACTTTTTCCATGTGCTTATCATGCCATGGTCAGTTGTCGGTTAAGCCGGGCGATATGAAGGTTTGTGTTAGCTAGCTAGAGCAGAGCCCGCGTTCGAGGGTTTATCTGTGTTGCGCTGGCAGCCATTGGCCACTTCTTTGACAACAGCAAGCCCCACCCAAGTTGGCAACAATTTGAAAATATCACTCGCCCGTACCAGTGGTCCTTAATGCCTTAGTCACGTATTCAACAATACACTTTGCAATTTTTGTTGATGTAACTACTAAATAAGAGCTATGAAACGCTAAAAGCTCCATACGTTGACTACCGAGTGAGCTAGGTACACAAGAAACATATAATTACTGAGCATTATAACCAGCAACGATATTATACACTACGTAGGTATTGGAAGCAAGCGGCGTGTGTGCATAATTTTTGTAGAACCGGCCTATTGCAAGTGCTTGTTGTTGTGGTGTGCGCCAACCTGTCATCCACAATGGCCTCTCTGAAGGGAGAGAGCTGTTGTTGGCTTATTCTGTATGGCATCTCTCGATGTTTTTCCACCTTAAGAACTGAGTAGGTATTGTAAAGGTAACATCTGAAACAAAATTGTAGTACTATAGCGCTCATTCTTAGCTTTCACCGAGCGAGTTTCTGCACAAATCAAAGGAGCATTACCACAGCACCTTTTTGTGTACCCATAGTGCTCCCTGTACATTGTGAAGAAGGGTAAAGTTCGGTAGGAGTTGTTGCATAATCTCTAGTGTTTTGCATAGGGCAAGAAGACAAGGTATAGGGATGACGTAGTATGTGTAGTCAAGATACGAATTGAATATTTAACTTGCATCATCACATGACCTATGCATGAATGTCATGTGACACACTCAATGATGTCATCATGGTCTCCCTATAATTGGTTTTGAAATTGAGTACCAATGGTTAGCAGGATTTATTTTAAAAGCATTAAGACTCAATCTTGTATTGTGATACATATGACCCACCACCAGCCCCTTACACCACCTATAACAAGTGAAACAACAGTGAACTTTATTTATTCAATGACATGTGTAAGAATAAAATACATAGCTTTTATGTTAGTGAAAGGATCACGTTGTAATGATTCCATCAGCTAAATAACAGATAGATAGATGGGTACGTATACCTGTTTGTGGATATCTGTCTGGTTCAATAGTACCAGGACTCCAACAGTAGTATATGCCTTCCTCTTCATTGTATGTGTAAACATTAACGCCAGCGATGTGAGCAAATGCCAACAGTTCAGCGTTGGTACCCCACACATGGTTTTGTTCCATCTGACTCCTTTCTACATATTCTTCCATTGAAAGATCAGTAATGTAGTTGGGCTGGAGTCGGTAACAGTTAATATCTGTTAGGTAATGTCCTACTATTATCTGTCATATGAGATTATGTTGAGTAATAGTCCTGGTAAGAGATTAGGATAGTGCACTAAACATACAGCTTCCATCACCCGGGATTCTATACATTGTTCTTTGGTGTTTTAGACTGACATTACGTCCACCCAAATCACATTTATTTGAATGAACAAACTCTAATCCCAAGTGCGAGCACACATCCAACTGTTGTTCAAAACTCAATGGATTGTACCTGAACCTTTCTGCCACTTGAGGAGCATAAACATTGTAAGTACAGTATGATACACCAGATCGTCTTCCTCTCTTAGGTTTAGACGGTCCTGCTATCTCATGTGGAAAAGGTGCTTTTCCTGTTCTACCTACAGCACCCTTCTTATTGCATTTCTGTTGTGCAAACTGTGGTTCTTATACTGCCTTAGCTTTGCACACAGGTTCTGCAACTTTGTTCGGTGTATTGACAACCTCCTTCTTTGAACGCTTGGCACTCAGTGTCTCATCTTCTGTTATCAGAGTACCGGCCAGTTTGCGTTTTCTGGTTGTTTTTCACTTTCGCTGCACTGGAATGGAGTAGAGAGGCAGGTCAGGATGAAAGGTGTCCCTTAGTCTGTTGATTTCCTTCAGACTGCTGACACTTACTTTGATTGCCTCCTCAGTGAAAGCAGTCAAGTACAGAATTGTGACAGACCCACGTACGCTATACCTGCACAAAACACCTGTTCTGACAGGTCCATGATGGCATTGTCCAACGACAAACCCTGGCATTTGTGCACGGTCACAGCAAATGCAAGGATCAACGGAAACTGTTTGCTCTGGATAAATACATTTTTCAACACCATGAATTTACCTTCCACCTTTTCAATACGCTGTGGTTCTTGCATATTGTCAAATTGCACATTAATGTGGTGGGCTCTAATTGAAAGCCTAGTGCTCCATTAACCAACCCACAGCTGGTGCCTATGTTCCTTCAGAGCATGGCACGCACTCCAACAGCAATTTTTAACACTGCTTTTAGTTCTCCTGTGAGGTTGCAATCCCTGTTCAACTTTTCTATGGCAGCAGTGGCTTTCTTAGTCCACTTGAAGGTTCCTTTTGTCTCATCAACCTAGTTGACACACAGAATCTCCTTCACCTCAGAACCGAGTTTAGTGAGCATTTCAGAGTTAAACACGTCACACAGCTGACATGTAGGAAACAGGCAAAGTGGAGATTTACCTGAGGCCATCAGTTCTACAAATTTGTCAGCGATGGGTGTTGTTAAAACCCTATCTTTGAGAGCCTGAATAGTAGCTTGTGACGGGGTTCCCCGTCTGACTTCGTCCAACATTGAGCTAAACGCTTGATCTTTTTCTGACGTTCATTGATGGTCGGTTCGTTATAGACAAAATTTTCCAGCTAGATGTTGATTGAAGGGAGGCAACTGAGTTTGGACATAATGGATTTGTTGCTGATACGCTCAAACACTGGTGCACCATTGACAGTTGAGAGTTGCAATACACATCCCACAAATACAACATTCACTCCTCCAAACCATTGCTCTTTGACAAACATTCATCAAGACGAAGGTGAATGTATGCCAAGTTTAGACTTGAAACCATCAACACCTCGTCTATGATCAATAGTCGGAGCTGGGAGAGAGTGACACGCATCACTTTAAGTGCCTTTCTTCCCAGTCTCCAGTAACCTGCTGCTCTGCCTTCGTGCTATATTGGCAGTTGCATTAGTCGATGGATGGTGACTCCACCAACATTGAAGGCTGCCAGTCCTGTAGGAGCAGTGACTGCACACACTGTAGAGCCAGTCACATTCTCCCACCATTTGGCTACAAGACCATGAATAGTCTTGATTAAGAAAGACTTACCAGTACCTCCAACACCACTCACAAACATGTGGAGTGGTTTCAGGTCCTTGCACTGGCACGCACCTGATTCGTGCATGACCTGGTGTTCAAGGTGAGATCTCACGTGATGATAGACATGTGACTGATCGGCATTAAGTGATGACACTAGATCGTCCAGACTGGGTCCTGTACTATCAGCATTCTGGTTGAGCTCAAGCATAGCTTTCATAGCTGACTTGGCTTATCCAGCCACCTGAGGACCATCGTCACTGTCACTCTCTCCATCGGATTCAGTGACATCCTGCTCTTCGGCATTTCTGGCCTCATTGAATTTCTTTCTCAGCTCTTCTGCTTCCAACATTTTCTTGAGCTTCTCAGAATGAGTATTCATAGGCTTGTTCTCAGCAGTGTGTCTATTGAATGCATTCTCAGCAGTCTCGCCTTCCTCGACGAGGCCTGACTCACTGTGGAATGGAACAAAGAGTACCAGGAGAGAGTAGCAGAAACCCTCTCGCTCGTTCTCCTTGGAGGGATTGAAAAGCTTGTGATTGGGTAGGACAGGCTTGTTGAGTTTACGATACATAGTGTTACCATCCATGTCAACATCACTCTTGGTAAACTCGGCAACAAAGTCATAGAGGCATGCATCCTCCATGATCTCTGGTCTCTGAGGATAATGATTCTCAATGAGATTATCCTCAAAGATATCAGTTGATTTGGGATTCTTTCCTTCATTTCAACCAATTTGGAGTGGTTGATCAATCTTGTGTTGTGGCTGGAACACGTCAATCCACTTGACGGTCTGTGACTTGCCACACAGGTGGTCACCAAGTAGTAGATCACTTGCCTCATAGATGCCACACTCTCTAGTACGCAGGCTGCGGACACCAACTGACCACAGCTTGCTGTAGAGTGAGGACTGTGAAGAGACTTCCTGCTATAACTCCTGCATGTTACTCCTCTCTGCTTTTGTAACATAACCAGTGACGTACTGAGCTACAGCTAGTGAAGAGTCTCCAACATACTGGAGGTCCATGTTTGCCTTCCACATCATGAGCAGAAGTGGGTTGTAGTTGTTGATTCTGTTTTCGGTCATTGATTGAGGAAGCTTATACATCTTACGATGGGAAAGCTTCATGATCTCCTTGACAGAGAGCGGAGTGGCAGTGTCACAAGGCTGACTTAGAAAATCAAACCTGCAACAAGTGATGAGGGCATTTTGGGTTATCTTCCGACGCTGGCAGTACTTGTTGCACTTGTGTGACTGGTATTTGGTGACCAGGGCCACTGCTCTCTTGTGGGATCCTGCAGGTGATCCTTTCCTGGATGCAATGCAGAACCAAATCATCAGAATCTTTACCAGCAACAGGGGCACCATCAATCCACAGTAAAATGTGATAGTGTGGTGCTCTGCGAGCCTGGTACTCCTGCTTATAGAAGTAGTGGGTAACTTTACCTAATGCTTCACCCTTCAAGATGACAGTGTTGAAGAAGTCGTGGAACTTTTGTGAAAACTTCCGTGACACTAACACTGGATCCTCTGTGCACAGCCTCCCTGTTGGATAGATCTCACTGACATTGTTCACTTTCCTGAGGTAGGTGGAGATTTTGAGGCTATCGTACTCTGCACAGCTAAGAGTAAGGAATAGAGTCAGTGATCCATACTCTCTTACCATACATAGCACCTCACTACGACGAAGGTACCAGTACTGGTCTGAGCCACACATGTTCTGAAATATGGTAGACAGATTTGCCTCAACCTCCTCCTGGTATTTAGATACCTGGTCAACAAATTCTCTCACAGTCATTGGGTTTGAGATGTACCCTTGAGCATGTTATACACACCACTAGCGAGCTCGGCCATCTCCTATGCACGTATTGATTGTCTTTTCAGAAAAATCCATCTTTGTTCATGAGACGGGATTTCACAAACTTGCTGCATGAAATACACTCTTGACGGGGGTGTGACTCTCCAAACTTTCCAGTCGGATAGAGAGTAAGGGGAAGCACACCACATCGAGAAACATGAGCTTGTGGATCAGTGCATCCTCTCTCACATCTACCAGTTTGTAATGGTCACAGTCAGGTAGAGTGGTCTGTTTGTTGTTGAGTTGTCTAATAGTGAATGACTGGTAGGAGCTGACCTCCTCTTCATTCACTTTCTCAAGCATTGTGCTGGTTGTGTCACTCACAGTCTCTACCACATTCTTACAGGCATCATCGAGACTGTTTTCGTCGACGTCCACATAAAGCCAATTGGTAGCCTTGAGTTTCCTAACTGCAGCCTTAAGCTTATCAATGTTGACCAAGCTTGGCCAGATTGTATCCTTGCTCTTGCTCTTACTGTTAACAATGATGTAGAGCTCAGGATCTCGTAGATTGGTTGGCTTGCCACGAGTGTTTTCTACCTCTTCAACTGTGTCCATTGTCTTGTCCAGAGGAAGAGGTAGAAAGAACATAGTTCCTTTGCAAGCTTTCACCACAGTATGACTGAGAACCTTCCCAGTGTATGTACCGAGTCTGAATACGGCTTGGAATGTTTTTGCACGCTGTATCATTTGTTTACAGAGCGGATCGAGTTCTTTGAGCTCGGGTGGAACTGCTTCCACTTCCATACAATTTAGAATGCACATACAGAGTAGTTCGTCCCTATTGAACCTAACTCTGCAATATGCACACACATAATGTGTCTGATCATCAGCGTCAGGATTATTCTTACAAATGTGGTCTTTCAGAGTCTTCCACATATCAGACATGAATTTCTTGTCTGTAAGCTTAAAGGCGGTTACTTGCTTTCGTAGCAGCAAACGCTCGCAGCTACAGCATGCAAACTCAGGATTGTCAGCTACTTTCTTCTCAAAATCCTCTATGAGCTCAGCATACTGATTACGCAGGTAAGTCTCAAGACCAGGTAAACCAGGCTCTTGAATCTTAGGTGGTACCAGTGTATGATTAACACTTCCGATAGGACCACTGTCAGCAGTACCACCATTCTCCCCTTTAGAATGTAAGCACACAATTTTGGAAAGAGCCCTGAAATCTCCAGTGTAGAGAGCCATATGAATGCTAGCGATAACTTTGCGTGATCTAAGTGCTTCGTAGAACAAGTCTCAACAGTGTTCTGATTCTTTTATAGTGCGGAGCAGCAGAACACAGTAGTCTAAGTGTACTGAGACAGCCTGAGTTCTCCTGTGCACAAGATAAAGGATGACCCAAGAGATCACGTGGCTCAGAATCATCACTCTCAGCGTTACTACTCTCTGAAGCTGGCAGGGGGGGGGATACTTTACCTCATCTTCATCAGGTGTCCAGTCAACAACCTTTCTAGTTATAAAATGCAAATGTGGACACCCACTATCAATTTGGTCCAGTGCTTGTTTGAGCTGAGGGATTGGTCTCTCAAATTCAGCCTTCAAAGCCAAAACTTTTCTTTTTTCTGTATCACTCAAAAGCTTGCACTCTGCGTAACATTTTCATGGTTTTGGCCTCTTACACTTCTTGGAACCTGACTTTTGGTCAGTGCTGGGCACAGTGTCCTATTTGGTGTCAGTTTTACCAACCACCTCATGCACACTTTTTGAAGTGCCCAAAAACCTTCACGATGGCGTCTCGTCTACCTAAACACTCTGTGGATGTCTATTTTTGTACGCTTGCCGACAAAGATGCCTTCCTCCTCCGGTTGAAGCGCATCTGTGAGTGTCTGATGCCAATGGGGAAAAACCTATCAGCTACCACGACCTCTTCCTCCGGATGTTTGATGTAGTTAAGAGGGAAGCCACACAGACAACGGAAGCAGCAGAAACGAACTCCATGCTTCGCAGCAGTAGTAAGTATAATCTACATCTAGGATGCATCTGTAGTAAATATCTAGCTACCAGATAACATACTAACACGCAATTATAGGGATCTTCACGGGGGATGTCTATGCTGACGATTAGTCTCTCTTTATCACCAAGAGACACACATTTACAGAACTTGTAGAGGGGCTCACAACTCTATGCTCCTGTGGCATGTCGAGGAGCTCCTGGAAGATGGACTTCATCATGCAGGTCTGCCTTCAGCTTGAGACAACAAGAAAGGTCATGTGCTGCGTGTGGTGTTCATCTGATGTCGAGCACAGCAAGAGGAGTTTGGCCAGCTCCCGAGTGTTTGCAGGCCATTACCTTGCAGAAAAGTGTAGTTACTTGCATATTGAACCTTTTATCCACAACTGGATGTAACAATAGGCTGGTACACAGCTTCATCTGCGCTGGCGTGCTCCCAGCTCAGCACACTCAGTTTACTGAGTTTGCTAGACTGGGGGTCCTTGGAGTGTTCTATATATTGTGGGGTAAGATTTAATTGCTATTTATTATTGTGTAGGTAATTCCACATGTTAACATCGTCTGTAGTTTGCGGCTATCTACAAACTGTAGAAGAAGTGGCAGGTACGTCCATGCAAGAAGCAGTGGACGAGGTGCGCACTCTCCCTGAGTATGCCACCAATGGAGAGGCAAGTTTTGTGATTTACAACCCATAGTTTTTAATTTAACAATTCGCAGTGGGTGATGACAGACACGAGGCATGATTCGACTTCGAATGCATACCACACCACTGTAGCATGTCTGTCCGGAATGTAGTGATAACATAGATCACTAATCAATATTGATAGAACTAAATGTGGTTGAAGTTGCCCATGACATCCAGCACTCGGTTTCACGTTATGTCACTGATTCCCTGTGTCTTGTGAACTCTTATCAGAGCGTCGGTAGACGCTCTATGTAGGGATGACACGAGTAAAATCTCACGTGATCCAGCACAAGAACTGCTTATAACTTGCCCAAAACATCAGAGAAAGCTTTAGAATTTCACCACGTTAGTTTTGATATCAATATTTAGCTATATATATCCGACAACGCTGCCTGGCCATCATTACTGCTTCGAGCTAGAAATCATTAACAACCGTTTTCTGAATTTTGTGTCATCGGGAGAATCTCTTCGTAAGTCCCGATATCTCCATAACGGAATGAGATAGAGCATCAATTCCTTCACAAAACAATTCGCCTATTCACTGACACATGCACGGACTTCAAGCGATCGTCTTTCCTTCATCCCCATTACACCGACAAATTCAGTCATTTACATGGAAAGCCTAGTTGCACAACACCATTTCTTTACTCGGTGCGCATGCGTGTATTTCATTAATTCACGTGTGTGCGGTCAGCGTCCATTATTGGAAGACAAGTTGGTGCGATATTGTCTCTGTTGAGGGCTCGTATTTCTCTAGTCCTTGAGTCTCTTTGCCGCTACACACTTACTGGTGAGTTTTCCTGTCTGGGTCTTCTCGGCATAATGTATTTGTGTGGTTAGAGTACGAGGCATGAACGTGGTTTGTTGGAATATTGTAGTCAGGCCAGATCATCTTCTCCGATAAAGGCTGTTGGCAGGTTAGTTTATTTGACTAAAATCTTTCCCCGACATTGCAACTGGTTCAACAGGGCAATGTACGTAGTGAGAAAGGCCACCATATAAGGAACTGGTACTGGTGCGTTACTGCTGATTACCTGATAAGAACGCTGTGTGCACTAATTCAATTGAGGTCAGTATTATACAATACAGTATATATGTGTGCATGTGTGAGCAGGTGCATAACGGAGTGTGTAAGAACATCTGTTGTATATAGCTAATGTCTGAATTCTGGTGTCTTGGAAAACACCAACCTGGGTAGTCGGATCCAGCATTGGGTACAAAGGCCCCCCTTCCTGTTTTTCCATAATGCATGTGGACATAAGTAAGTGGGTAGGGACACGTAAAATGCGTACTAGGTGCTGTGCCCTGTCTACGTGTCCTGGATCTGCCCTTGCCATAACTAGTAAACTAAGATAGTGGTCCTAGGAATGGTAGTCTAATTATTGTAATTTAGCGGGGTGGCGTCAACTATCTTATACATTGGAGTACACTAATTGAGACGTGGAGGCTGTTTTGTATACATACCAACATACATACATGCATTGTTTCATGTACTACATATTAACTTATCGAAAAGGTGCATGGGCCCAGCTTTATAGCCCCCATAACCCCTGCTTGCTGTAGGCGTATGGCACAACTTCTGCACTGTGAATATATAACGTGCATACCTGTGTATATACAATATAGCGCGTTACTAAATTGTATTGCGGCCATGCAGATGCACACATACACAATAGTTAGTCTGGCGTAGCCGCACCCTCTCCTTTTGTGCGTGAGAGGGGGAGAGGGTCTGGTCTGCCTAGCATCAACGACTTGTGCCAGAAGCACCGAAAACCGGTGCTCACCAATCAGATTGCAGAACTGCCAATTAGCGCA
>JAODVQ020343493.1:0-11764 GCA_025400075.2 Phenganax stokvisi | reverse complement strand
CTTCGCCAACCTCGAACGCCTCCTCCACATCTAACCCAAATTTGCTCGACTTCCGGCCCCGCTCCCGTCATTCCGGCGCAAGCCGGAATCAACAACCTGAAACCAACATCACTCGGAGGAAAACCCCATGGGACTCATCGCCGACAACATCCGCCTCAAGGCCATCAACCACATCACCTACAACGTCCGCGACAAGGACATCGCCCTCAAGTGGTATCAGGAAGTGCTGGGCGTCAAGCAGATTCCGAAGATGGTGGATAACGATAACCTGTACTGGCTCCAGCTGCCCAGCGGCGCCATGGTCCACATCATCGAAAACCCCGACGCCCCCTCCGCGCCTTCCCATCACACCGCTTTTGAGGTTGACGACATCTCCGCCGCCCGCGACGAGTTGCAGAACATCGGCGTGGAATGCACCGATATTCAAACGCGCCACGACGGTCAGCAAGCCTTCTACTTCCACGACCCCGACCACAACCGCCTGGAAATCTGCACCAAGTCCGGCTTCGGCGTCCTCGTCTAACCCCTCGGCAACCCGAGTGCGCACAAGGGGGCGGGATTGAAAACCCTCCCCCTTGTGTTGAACCCGTAGCCTCCCGGATGCGCATCACATCCGGAGCTTGCATCCTACAGGAGCGCCGAAAGCCTGTACTCCTCGCCCCACAGGCTCAAGGCCGTCATTCCGGGTTCCACGGTGTCGGTGAACTCCGGTAACATCTTGTCCCACGTGGGATTTTCAAGAATGAAGCCGCGTAGATTTTCCAAAGCGCGACCATAATCCCCACGCTCCATGACATTCAGAACACCGCCGTTCAATAAAGCTAGATAATCATCACGCTCGAGTATTCCAAACAAATGGATAGCCCGCAAATTTAAAATTCGCACCACGTTTTGGTGGATCTGTAGCAAGTCCGCTCTAGTCTCTTGCCAAGCCTGGTCACTTTCATGCTGACTACCCGAACTTGCCGGGCTATTTCCCATCGACCACCTCGTAGCGTTTAGCTCGTCGAGCTTTGATATTCGCTATGAGGCGATCATTTTCCTCGGCAATCTGCTTAGCCAAGGCTTCCCCACGACTGATCTCATCCGCGTGCTCAATCAGCAGAGCGTCAATCCTGGGATCACCGGTCAATTCTGCCACAGCGTCCCCTCCTTGTCGTGACCCTCCTTATACTGTACTTCATCGCTAAAGATGCGGCAATGGCTACGGCCTCCCCATCGAGTCCCGGTTCAGGATCCCCAGATACGCCCGTTGCCCCTCCACCGCAATCGCCGTCCGGTCGGCCAGGTACTCCGCCCACACCGATTGCGTCAGCGCCGTCGCCTTGCCCGACGGCGTGTAGGGATTCGCCGGGTCCAGCCCGGCAAACCCCTGCATCCGCGCGCCGATGGACTGTGGGCTGCGCTCCAACGCAGCCGCCAGCGCCGCCACCTCACGGCTGTCACGCGCCACCTTCCCCCGGTACAAGTGCAGCACCGCCAGGTCTTCAATCCGTTCCCATTTCCGTGCGGGAGGCATGATGTACGCACCTGTGCGCAGGGGCGAATAATCATCCGCCCCTACTCTCGTTGAACCGCTTGGTTTCTACCGCCCTTCCTTGATAAACTCCGCCACCCGCTCGCCGATGGTCATCGACGTTACGTTGGTGTTGGCCCGAATGCAGTCCGGCATCACGCTGGCGTCCGCCACCCGCAGGTTGCTCACGCCTTTCACCTTGCCGAACTGGTCCACTACCGCCATGGGGTCGCTGTCCGGCCCCATCTTGCAGGTGCCCGAAATGTGCTGCGACGTGGTAACTTCCCGAGCGACCCAGGCATCCAGCGCCTCGTCACTCTCCAGCGCCTCCGCCGGCGGCTCAATGCACTCCTGGATAAGATTCTGGAACTGGGGATGCTCCGCCAGCTGCATACACAGCCGCACCGAATCCCGCAGCCGCACCCGGTCCGATTCCTCTTTCAGATAGTTGTAGTCCAGGAAGGGCTGCTGATAAGGGTCCGTGGACTGCAATCTCATCTGACCCGCTCCCGCCGCCAGCTGGATGCCCGTGCTCATGCGAATGCCCAGCGGCGCCATCCGGTCGCCGCCCCGGTTGATACGCTCCGTCGCAAACGACTGCATGCTGATTTTCATGTCGTTGCGCAAATCCGAGCCGTCGGCCGTGTAGCGCAGGCACAGCTGCGAACGCGGCGCCAGGCCGTCCAGCTCCACCTCCGGCTTGGTGCGCCAGGTGCACCACACCGTAGGATGGTCCCGCAGGTTCTGCCCCACGCCCGGCGAATCAAGCACCACCGGAATCCCCATCTCCCGCAGGTGCTCCGCCGGCCCGATTCCCGACAGCATCAGGATGTGCGGCGACCCTATCGCCCCGCTGCTCAGAATTATCTCATCCCCCTCGGCAACGAAAGTCTCGCCGCCCGATTCCAGCTGCACGCCGGTGGCCCTGTCGCCGTCAAACAGAATGCGGTGCACGTGGCAGTTCGCCTTGATGGTCAGGTTCAGACGGTGCCGCGACTCCGTCAGGTAACCCAGGTTCGTGCTCATCCGGATGCCGTTGGGGTTGTTGAACGGCGTCGGCCCCACGCCGTAGGAATCGGGGTGGTTGTGGTCCCACGTCTCCGGAAAGCCGGCCGCCACGCACGCCGCGTTAAAGGCGTTCTGCGCCGGCAGCCACGACTCCCGGGCGAAACGGTGCATCACAATGGGGCCCTCACCGCCATGAAAGTCGTCGTTGCCGTAGTCGGTATCGGTCTCAATGCGCCGGAAGATGGGCAGTAGCTTGGTGTACGACCATTCGTCATTGCCCTCGGCGGCCCAGCCGTCGTAGTCCTCCGGCACGCCCCGCAGGAATACCTGCCCGTTGATTGCGCTGGAACCGCCGGTTACCTTGCCCCGCGGCACCAATATCTCCGGCGACGTGTCCGTGCCCTTGCCTACGAACTGCCAGTTGTGGTCGCTGACCATAATGTCAATCTCAGTGTTGTAACCGAACTTGACCTCTTCCGGCAGGTGCTCAAACTCCGGATAATCCGGCCCCGCCTCAATCAGCAAAACGTGCTTGCTGTGGTCTTCCGTCAGCCGGCTTGCGATAATCGACCCGGCCGAGCCGGCCCCGATGACGATGTAGTCGTACTTCATATGGATGCGCTCCTCGCCCCGCCGGTTCCAACGCAATGCGTCCCGTCCGGCGGCATGGATTCAGCCGCCATAATATACGGGCCACACTAACCGCGCAAGCGCACCCTCAGCACAAATGCTCCCTCTCCCGTCAAGGAAGAGGGCTGGGGTGAGGGCGGAGCCTCAGCGCATCGCCACCCTCATCCCGTTCTTCCAGCCTCTAGGCCGCGGCCGCGCCTCCCACCGTCTCAATGATCAGCCGCGTCACCGTGTAGGGGTCACAGTTGGCATTGGGACGCCGGTCCTCAATGTAGCCCTTGCCGTCACGGGCCACCTGCCACGGAATCCGAACCGACGCGCCCCGGTCCGACACGCCATACCGGAACTCGCGGTACGAGCAGGTCTCGTGCAGCCCCGTCAGACGCTCTTCAATCCGGTCGCCATAGTTGGCAATGTGCAGGTCGTGCCGGGTTTGCAGCGCCTCTGCCGCGGCCACGCAGGCGTCGTAATTCTCCCGCATCTGGTTGGTGGAGAAGTTCGTGTGCGCGCCGGCTCCGTTCCAGTCTCCCTTCACCGGCTTGGGATCCAGTGTCGCGCTGATGCCTTTGCGCCCGTCAACCGTCTCTACGTCCTCGCCAATACGGTACAGCAGCCATCGGGCCAGCCACAGGTGGTCGCCCACCGCCGGCGCGCCAATCGGCCCAATCTGAAACTCCCATTGGGCCGGCATCACCTCGCCGTTGATGCCGGCGATTTGCAGGCCAGCGTACAGGCAAGCGTCCATGTGCTGCTCCACCACGGGCCGGCCGAAAACCTCGTCCGAACCCACTCCGCAGTAGTATCCGCCCTGGGGCGCCGGAAAACCGTTGTCCGGCCAGCCCAGCGGCTTGATGCCGTCAAAGAAGGTGTATTCCTGCTCAATGCCAAACCAGAAATCCAAACCGGCGTACTGCTCCGCAGCGGCGGCGCACGAGGCTCGGGTGTTGGAGGGGTGCGGCGTCATGTCGGTGAGCAGAACTTCACACATCACCAGCTTGTTGTCCCCCCCGCGTACCGGGTCGGGAACCACCAGCGCCGGGCTCAGCACGCAGTCCGAGTTTTCCCCCGGCGCCTGGTTGGTGCTGGAGCCATCGAAACCCCACACGGGCGGATCTTCCCCATCGGGAACAATTTTTGCCTTGGAACGCAGCTTGGCAGTAGGCTGCTGTCCGTCTATCCAAATGTACTCCGCCTTGTAACTCATCAAACAAACCTCAAAAACCAGATTGTCACAGGATTATAACCGAACTTCGTCGCCGTCGACGTCTTGAAACAAAAATTTTACATCCCGCCCGGCCGCACACGCCTACGGCAAATCCCTCGCCTATTGTCGCAAGGTCGAAGCCGGTTTGATTCCGGCGCTGAGGCTTTGCTTCTCCCGGTTCAGCTTCCGAAAGTCACACTCCGCTTGCAGCCCGTGCCAGAACTGCTCAGACTGCCCGAAAAAACGCCGAAGCGAACCGACATCACTGGCTGATCGAACGCTTCCCGTGGACGATTTCGTTGATGGCGCGAGGGGCTACCCCGATTGCCCGCGCCATGGCATTCTGCGAAATCCCCATAGGCTTCAAGTATTTTTCCAGCAAAATCTCGCCGGGCGTAATCGGATTTTCCATGCCCATAATGTATGACGTTATACGGCCTCACGTCAAAGATAATTCACTATGGCTACCTGCTCCGGCCCTGATTCCGTCCAACGAAAGATGATACGCCACTGGTCATTAACGCGAATGGAATAGAATCCTGTGAATCACGTTCAAGCCGCTAGTGCATCACCAGCCCGCCATCCACGTTGATCGTCTGCCCAGTGATGTTCCGCGCCCCCGGACTCGCCAGAAACGCCGCCATCGCTGCAATATCCTCCGGCTCATTGGCCCGCCCGATGGGTATGTTCGACGCCCGCTGCGCCTGCAATTCGGCCACCGATATGCCGGCCTCCGCCGCCCGCTGCTCCATCGTCGTCGTGGACATCGCCGTCACCGTCGAGCCGGGGCAGATGGCGTTCACGTTGATGTCGTACCGCGCCAGCTGGTGCGCCGCAATCAGCGTCATCGAAATCACCGCTCCCTTGCTGGCGGCATAGGCCGCGTTGGACGTCCCCCGGTAGCCCTTGCCGGCAATCGACGCAATGTTGACGATGCGCCCGCCGGAGCCCTGCTCAATCATCTGCTGCGCCGTCCGCTGCATCACGAAGAACGCGCCCCGGGCGTTCACCCGGTGTATGCGGTCCCAGTCCGCCTCGGTAATGTCCATGATGTCCAGGTAGCGCGTAACCCCGGCGTTGTTCACCAGCACGTCCACTCGCCCCAGCGACCGCACCGTCTCGGCAATCACCCGGTCAATGTCCTCGCCGTCGCCGATGTCCGCGGCGATGGCCACGCTGTCCCGCCCGGACGCGCGCACGTCCGTCGCCGTCTCCTCCACGTTGTCCGCCACAATGTCGGTAACGGCAACGTTGGCTCCGTCGGCGGCCAATGCCAGCGCCGTCGCCCGGCCCATCCCTCGCCCGGCCCCGTAACCAGCGCAACCTTACCTTCCAAAGACATAGTGATTCCTCCCCGCGTCGCGCGGTTCAGCGTTCCGTCAACGGCTCCAGCAAATCCAACAGCGCCGCCACTTCATCCAGTGAACGGGAAATATCGTCGGCGTGCAAAAACCGTTTTCGCTGATAAAAGTTTCCGTGCAATCCATTGGCAATAGCTCGGAGCGTTCGCAACCGGTCATCGCCAGTCAGCTTGCTGGCCTGGTAAAGCGCCTCGCCGAAGTGCTCGTGCTTGTCGTACTGCCAGCCTCGAGCGCTGGCGACGGCTTTGGCCATCCAGGCCGCCGCCCCCCAGCCCTTTTCGGATGCCTGGTGCAAATCGTCCTCAGCCAGATAGCGGCGACTGCGTTCCAGAAACTCGCGGGACTGAAGACGGTAATCCTCAATGGTCTCGCCAAATACGTCATACGGCTGCATGGGTGCCATCTGCGTCATGTCCCAACCTCAATACGGGAATCGGATTGAATGTGCGTCTTGTCAGCGATTAGAATCAGTGTAAAAGTTGCCCGGACCCGGTAACCAGCGCAACCTTACCTTCCAAAGACATAGCACATTCCTCCGTATATTAACACCGTTTTCACAGGCCCAGATGTGCTTGGCGTATCGTTACTGACTTTGCGAGAAAACCGACAGCAGCGAGGCCAAATGCTGTGAAGCGTTACGCAAGTCAACTGCAAAAGGCTCCAGATCGCCGGGAGCGGATTCGTCAGGCCGCCAATATGCCACCAAATCCCCGTTTTCGACGACCAATGTAGCGGCTTCGCGCCTTGCGCCGAAAGTCAGCGTGTCCGCCGGCTCGTAATAATCTGGCCGGCGCAGCGGCAAGTAACCACTGAATCCCGATACTTCCACGCCCACCGCTTCACGGCTATCCTCATCGCGCGTCTCCATTGTTGCAAAAGGTGCCTCTTCCAATAGGCTGCTGCCATCGCTGGAACTCCCGTCACGCAGCCAGAGGGTATCACTGGTCGGGTCATACGACATTTTCAGATTCCGAGTCTGGCTCCGCACGATGTGGTCGTTGCTGGAGGTCGTGGTAATGTCTGATGAAGTAGTCATAATCGCCTGCCCTTAACTTCTTCGTTGCCATAGTGTCCCAAAAAGCGGTAGTGATACGGCTATTATCCATTGCAACTCCCACTCTCATCAACCGCCACTCTGCATTGTACTCAATCCATCCAAAGTAAGCCCTTTCCGGCTCTCCTCCTCGCCCTGACTTAACGCCGTGCAAAACCCAACCGCTCAACACTGCTGCAAGTCGCTCTTCGGTAATCTCCGGTCGGCCATCCATCTCGCGGTCCCGTAAATGGTCCGTAATCTCCCACACTCTGCCTCCGGCCTCTATACGTTCCGGCAGACCGCTTCGATTTCCATTCCCTACCATTTAGATGAGCCTTCTCAAACGTCGGGCCTATGTTTTGCCAATGAATCCCCTCACAGCTCCCGCAGCAAATCCTGGTAGTTCTCCCGACCCGTCCGCCGCAGCCGGTGGTCGTCCGTCACTTCCATGTCCCCGGCATCCTCCAGCAGCTCGATGTGGGCGACTACCTCCGTCAGCGCCGCGAAGAAGTTGCCGCCCTCCAGCTTGCGCCGCTCGAACGTCAGCCGCGTAACGTCCTCCAGCGGCTGCGGCTCCGGCCCCGCGGTGACCAGGATGCGACCCAGCCGCCGCGCGTGGAACCGTATCAAGTCGCCAGCCCGCTGCGTCGTCTGAAAATTGAACTTGTGATTGTTGTACAGCCGGTGCGCCGGCAGCACCGCCACCTCCGGCCCCAGGTCCGCCACCCGCTGCAGCGAGCGCAGATAGGTCAGCAGTCCAAAGGATTCGTCCGGGTCCTGGTAATGCACCGGCAGGCTGTTCAGCACCGCTCCGTTGAACGCCGTTTTCATCGTCGGGTGCGGGCTGATTTCCGGCAGCACGTGGTCGCCCGTGAACACCATCCCGTCCCCCGGCCCGTTTTCAATTACCGCGCAAATCTCGTCCGGCGAATGGCCCGGCGCGTGCATATACGTCAGCGCCCCCTGTTGCTCGCCGTGCGCGATGTGATGCCCCACCTGGTGCGTCCGCCGCGACGCCATGTAGCGTTCCCGTTCCTCCGAGTTCGACGGGCTGAACCCGTTGGCCCTCGCCGTTTCCCACATCGCCTGGTGAATGGGCGACGACGCCATGAATTGCAGGTCTCGCGGATCAAACGGCAGCAGCGGCTGGTAGATGTCGTGGGCCCACAACTCGGCTCCCGACTGCTCGATCACCCGCGCTACGCCCCCGTCGTGGTCAGCGTGCCCGTGCGTGATAATCACCCGCTCAATGTCGCTCACTTCCACGCCGCCCAACGCCATGCCCGATTGCAGTATCTCAAACGATACCTCCGCCCCCGGGTCAATTAGCGTCAACCCTTCATTCTCAAAAATGTACGCCCAGGTCGGCCCGGTATGCGAATGTCCTTCCTGAGGTACGGCGACGGTGTGAATCCAGCGCCCCTGCCCATCCGTCAAACGCAGGGTCATGCCGTTGCCGGCCGAATCGCCGTTGCGGAGTACATCCACCTCCGTGAAGTAATCGGGCATCTGGACAATCCTCCTCCGACGCAGCGTGCCGCGCAACGCAGCCGCCCCATTCCGGGCAAGCATTATACCCGGTAATCCCACCGGCGGCGACGTGATAAAATACCCGCCACGGTGGAACGAATCCGTAGCCTGGCGCAGAAAACTCAAAACCTGCTTGTCAGACTGCTGATTTTCAGCGCTCGGGAATTGCCTGAAGACCGGGAGGCTATGTGGAGTGTCCCCCGACCTTTCAAGCACGCTTGCTTTGCGCTGCTGGTAATGCTTTGCACTCCGCCGCTGGTCGTCATCACGGCAGAGGAAATCGCATCTGCCCCTGGCCGAATCTGGTGGATGAAAGTCCTTGCGGTTATCATAGAGGCGGCAACCCGGTTCGCACCAGTGGGCATCGGCATTGCCATCGCTCTTCTTATCATCGTACACATAGGAGCAGTTCTTATGTCGTTGTATCATGCCATTGCCAACCGCTGGGTCAGACCCGTTATCGAACGCCACGAAGCCAGAGGGCGTACCGAAGGGTGTACCGAAGGACTTACCGAAGGCCGCACCGAGGGCCGCACCGCTGAACGGGCCGAATGGCGCGACTGGCTGAATCGCAAAAACGAAGCCGAAGCCCTGGGCCTCCCTTTCAACGAGCCTCCGCCTGACGAAGCGTAACCGGCGACCTCGCCCTTCCACCGCGTTCGGCAACCCGCGCCGGGCGCTCTCCTGCGCTGCGGAGCAGACGCTTATCAGCGCTAACGCCACCGGAACCAAAATGCTGCCCAACGTCAAGCGCGGCGAAATCGACTACGCCAGCCTGGACTACAACCCCGACGAACCGCAGCCGATGCCCGACGCCGTGGCACAGGAACTCGTCGTTCACGAAATCCTCAACATCCTCCCTAACCGTTTCGCCGACTTCTCGCAGCGCCCCGACGTCTTCATCAGCAGCAACACCATCCTCTGCTACTACCCGTCCAATCTCAACGTCCGACGCCAGCCCGACATCTACCTCGCCTTCGCCGTTGACCAGGCTGCCATCCGCCGCCGCCGCCTCTACCTCCCCTGGGGGGGCCGGCAAGCCGTCCTACCTCGCCCTGGAAGTCGGCTCCGAGAGCGCTGGCTCCGAAGATACCGTCACCAAGAGCCGGGTGTACGCCGACATCGGTATCTCCGAATACTGGCGCTTTGATCCCAGCGGCGGCCAACATCACGGAGAACCCCTGTGGGGTAGCGTCCTGCGCGATGGCGTGTACCTTCCCATTGAACTCACCACCGAACCCGACGGCCTCCTCAAAGGCTACAGCCACCTGCAGGAACTCTATCTCGCCTGGGACGACGGCTGGCCCCGCTTCTACGACCCGGCCACCGGCGCCTGCCTGGAAAACCGGCGCCAGGAACGCGCCACCCACGAAGCCGAACGCATCGCCATGCAACAGCGTATTCGCCAACTGGAAGCCCAGCTCCACAACCAATCTCCCGACAACTGAACCACCCCTGCTATAATCCCGCCACGGATTTCCCCCAACATCAGCACAGGAGGCTCCATATGCGGTTGCAAGGCAAAGTTGCCCTCATTAGCGGCGCTGCCAGCGGCGTCGAGGGCGAGCTGATGGGCTTCGGCGGCGCGGCGGCCCGTATGTTCTGCCGCGAAGGCGCCAAAGTCGTCCTCGGCGACATCAACACCCAAAACGGCCAGCGCACCGCCCAGCAGATTCGCGCCGCCGGCGGCGATGCCACCTTCGTCAAGCTGGACGTTACTAGCGAACAGGACTGGATTGACGCCGTCGCCGCCACCGTGTCCGCCTACGGCAAGCTCAACGTCCTGGTCAACAACGCCGGCTCCAGCGCCCGCTACACCGTTGAGGAAACCACCGAGGCCGCCTGGGACGGCCAGATTGACGTTCACGCCAAGGGCACTTTCCTGGGTACCAAGTACGCCGTGCCCGAACTCCTCAAAGCCGGCGGCGGTTCCATCGTCAACATCTCCTCAATCTACGGCCTCGTCGGCAGCCCCACCTCTACCGCTTATCACGCCGCCAAGGGCGCAATTCGCCTCTTCACCAAGTCCGCCGCCATCCAGTACGCCGGCGACAACATTCGCGTCAACTCCATCCACCCCGGCTACTGCCGCACCCCCCTCACCGACCGCAGCTACGAGAACGAAAGACACTTCTCCTGGATTAACCAGCAAATACCCATCGGGCGCGTGGGCAACGCCGACGACATCGCCTACGGCATCCTCTTCCTCGCCTCCGACGAGTCCTCCTACATCACCGGCTCCGAGCTGGTCATCGACGGCGGCACCACCGCCCAATAACCCCACCGTCGTTCTGCCACCCCACCGTCATTCCGGCTTTCGCCGGAATCCAGAATCGTCAGAGCCGCACGGCAAGGAGCGCACCAACTATGGCAGTATCCAAAGAGCGGGTGCTGTTCAAAGAACACGGCGCCCTCGTCACCTACGAGCGGTTCGTCGAACCCCAGGGCAAGGAGTACCGCATCGCGGACATCCTGTCCGTCGATATGGAAGTCGTCGAAGAGGAATCCGACCGTCCTCCCATCCGCTGGTGGCGCACCGTGGGCGGCGGCGCAATCATCGGTGCGGTGGTTGCCATGGTGGGCGGATTCCAGGGCGCCTGGCTCACCATGGGCATTTTCGTTGTCTTGATGGCCGTCGCCGTAACCTGGTGGAGCAACCGCATCCGCTCCAACAAGTTCAAGGTCTATCACGTCATCGTAACCCTGCCCACCAACCGGCAAGACCGCCAGGAGCACCGCATCGTCTCCTCCACCAGCCGCTTCTTCAGCGAACGTCTCAAGGTCGCCCTCGAACGCGCCATCATTGAACGCCCCTCCCGCTACGAAAACCGCTAGCCCGATACGTCAATCACCACCTTCCCCACCGTAGCCGCCCGCACCGCCTCGTGCGCCCCGGCGGTGTCCTCCAGCGCAAAGCGCGGCCCGTCCATGCCCGCCAGTTCCCCCGACGCCAGCCAGCGGTTCGTGTCCTCCACCCCGGCGGCCTTCGCCTCCTCCGGCATATCGTACACCAGCACGTGCCGCACGTTCACGTTGCTCACCGGAAATTGGAAAGGCGGCGCCGGCCCATCACCCGCCGCGTAGATGGCGATGCTGCCCCCCCGCTTGATTATCCGCTGGCTCACGCCAAAGTTGCCCGAATAGTCCACCTCCACAATCAGGTCAACCCCTTCCCCGTCAGTCAATTCCAGTATCCGCGCCGCCGTATCCTCCGTGCGGTAATTCACCGTGTGGTGCGCCCCCGCCCGCCGCGCGATTTCCGCCTTGCCGTCCCCGCTCACCGTGCTGATTATGTTGGCCGCGCCGCCCAGTCGCGCCATCTGTAACGCCATGTTGCCCACCGCGCCCGCCCCGCCGGGCACCAGCGCCCGTGCGGCATCAAGCGTTTCGTCGGGAAACCGCCCGGCCAGCTTGGTGACGTGGTCGGCGTCGGGCAGTTGGGCCAGCATCTCGGGGCTGTCGATGGCGATCAGCTGCTG
>JAODVQ020343387.1:0-11764 GCA_025400075.2 Phenganax stokvisi | reverse complement strand
AGGAATTCGACTCAATTTGTTAATTCGTTTGGATAATCGTCTAAAATTAGATTCTAATATTGAAATATTGTGGAGAGCACTTGGTTTTGTGACCCTTGCAAGTTGACAAATTATACTTAAATAACCACAAGATTGGTAAGTCTCTAGAGCGAACAGTGAACTTGTGGTTAACGTTGTTCTAACCTTCGCAAATCGTTTCAAGTTGATCAATTCTCACAATGAGGGGTCCTTTAAGTTTTGGAGTTCAGTTCATCGAATCAGCTACAATCAGTTTCAAAAGTATATGGTACAGTTTGCCACGATAAATACTGCTATGTGGGATGTTATAGTTCTTTTCTATTCCCGATCCTCCAGTCAATTTTGTTTCAGAAGATGAGTAACATATTGCACGTGCAATGAAGACCAAAATGAACACCCAAAGTGGATCAGGGGGCGAGGGGGAGAGAGAGTTGTAAGAATACTAAGCAGCTGAGACATATGTTCCAGGACTATTGAAACTGATTGTACATAAGGAAAGAGTTGATGAGTACCTTTTTAATAAACTAAAGTTTACTTTGAATTATTGTGAGATATAAACTATTTGTTATAATTTACTCACAAAATATAAAATACATACAAATATACTTTGTCCAAATTCGAAACGCGCCACATCTCAAATTTACGTCATAAAAATATTTCTTCACGGTGTAAGTGTTTGCATTAACATAAACTGAAAAAGTAGAAATGTGGCCGAATCTCCGTATTAAATCTTTAATGACTATTTGATACATAAACGTATGTACAAAAGGTCGAAATAACGTAAAATTTATGCTGTTGAAGTCATAGTTGAATTCACATAAGGCCCATTAACACAAGCGATTTTTGGTCCGATTTTTCTCGTGTTGAACGATGTGATAGAGTTGATAAGTAGCGAATATACTTAGTCCAATAACTTGTTAATGCACTCGCCAGTCAACCTACTCGATCACACCAGTGGATTACACACGCTAAGAGGAGAAAAATCGCAAGAATAGGTTGTTACTTTACAGAGTAGGCTATTTACTTTGGTCTAACTTGTTTTAAACGTTTGTTGAAGTGTAGCGTGGAATATCCATGAACAACAACCTAGATACGCGGAGTCGTATAAATTCCAGTCTCCTAGTTTGTTTTGAATGTGTTGTGAAACGATAATTTTATCCGATCAAAGAAATTAATTAAATTAATTTATTCAATCATTACAGAGATACCAAAATTGGTATAAAAAGGTGACACATTTGGAAATATATCTAAATTAACAAAATGTAGGAAAGAAAATAAGAAAATATATGTAAGAAAATATAGGTTAAGTTATTACGTTTACAAGTGACTTTCGGTGATATCAACTACCCAAATTATATTACAGATTTAACAATTACTTCTTGCCGAGATCTGCGTTCGTATATTACCAGTTATCTTAACAAAATCTAGTTAGCCAGCAGATCATTCATTACAAAATGAACGAAACAGAATGACTGTGTTCTGACCAAATGTTCTTACCAAAAGACCCACACCGTTTCTTATTTCGCGTGACCGCTACGGGTAGCGTTATTTTACTCGCAATATCTGGCAGGTTTCTTTCCGTTTGTTTCTACATTTTCTTCCGATTTGTTGCAGACTATAGTTTTGTACAAAAGAATGTAAAAGTTAATTTTAGGTAGACGCACACATATTGCAGAAAATCAACACGAAAAATCAAGCTACCTGTACACGTTACAAGAAATCGTTAAATCTTAGCCTCTTCAATGTCAATCAAACAGTCACTAATATTTATAATGTGAATCTATTAGTTACATGTCAGTTCTCATCGAAACACAGCGTTTGCCTTATAAATCAACGAATTGCTGTGACCCTTATTTGTATAATCAAGCATTTTATACATATTTAGTTAACTGCATGTATTTCAAATTCTGTTCAATTACTATTTGTGGTTCATAGTCGACTTCAAATTCATTGTGTTATGGTTACATGCTGCTGCCCACTGAAAACCATTATAAAATTATAATCAAGAAAATTTCAAAACTGTAAAACATAACAGAATCAGCAATTTTTAGAAAGAAACCTTTTTCAGCTACCTCTATTTTTAACATTATACAAGTATAATTTTATTGCAAAAGGAAATCGTTACCGCAATTTGATGGCCGAGGTTCATCAATTAATAAGGAAATCTTTTGTGGACTCACTCTATATTGTAGTTCTATAAATTGAAGCCGCCCAGGGCCACTTAAGAGGTCTATGTTTGGAATTCATTTTAAGGACCTTTAAGTGACCTTGGGTATTCTTGGTCAAAAGCAACTCCATGCACGTATGATAATTTATGGAAAATCAGATCGCAATCCGGTAACTCACTTTTAGGGATTTATCCTAAAAACAGGAATTTTGGAAGGTTTGAAAGATTTTTTTAAGGACTTGAAAGTTCTAAGGATTTTTGAGGGATGTAATGACCAAAGATTTTTAACGAATTAGCTAAATTTATCCAATTAAGGAATTGGAGAAACCTCAAAAATGCTATTTTTAACGGTGTAGAGCTTCCAAATGTGTAGATTTTTCCACGCGGCACTGATTATATGGGTATCAAATGAACTATGTACATCGAAATCACGTCGACACCAATGTTCGACACTTCTCGAATGTTTGATATTTCTATGGATACTTTCTTGTGGCATTTAGGAATATTTTAAAATCCGAGGAATTTTGTATGTTCTCATAAGGAATTCGAAAATCACCTGTGAGAGCTATGAATCGTAATGCATCATAATAAAAAGGCTGGCAGCTTGTTGATATTAATAAAATTCTTTGTGCTAATATTTTTACAAGAGAGAAATACGCTGAAACATCGCTTCGAAGACAGCTATATTTTGTCACGCTGAAAACGTCTTTACTTTGATGCTTTTCGGCCAAACATTGTCAATTGTTACTTTAAATAATTTTAGACAATTCTGGTATTATCGAGAAGCCGCCATGTTTGTGAAAATGGTAGATTCGTGAACGAATGTTTTTAATACCATAGAGATGATAAATAACACGTGTTATTTATACTCTCTGTTTAATACGGTAACTTTAAACACTTTACGTGAATTAAAGAATCAACACTACTTGTTTACATCCTACAAAAGTCTTTTCTTAGCTAATGGTTTTTGTTAAAATTACGTCGAAGTAATTAATGTTATTTGGAATTTAGTGGACGTGCTGTTTGGAAAACTGACCGTCCAAGGTCTTTGTTCTACACTATCGGTTATGTATCTGACTTTTGCACGGTGAATATATGACTAGTTATTCGACATATGATTTGGAGACTGGACTAATGTTTTGTTCACTTGTTTCTTCATGTTTCATGAAAAGTTGCACATGGTGAATTAACGGTCATTGAAGATATTGTTTGAAGGCTTGATCAAAACTTTTAGTCTATATTTTGTTCGTGTTTGTGCAAACTTGTGCATGGTGAAGACATGGTCATCTCATTGGAGACCTGATCAAAGTATCAGACTCTTTGTTGTATATCTTTTCGTTTTGGCCAAGACTTCAAACCATACCTCCATTCGCTACGTGCGCAAATACAATGAACTGAAAGTACAAAGACTGGGTAAATTTTCCACCCACCATGAGTACCATATCAGTATGTGAGTTCAAGTCAACGTGCAGAAGTTGCGGTTTGTGTAAACATGAGCAAAGAGACAGAACAACATTTTCATGATTTTATTAATCAACGTTTCGACTAGTCTGCAATCATTGTCAGAATCGTAAGATAGAACAAAGTCAAAGACTTTCTCGAATTCTCCAATCTCCAATTCCTGCAACATTTTCACAAACATAGACACTAAAAAAGAACAAATAATTTGGACTGTACATAGTTTGCAAACAAAATATGGCCGGACTCAAAAATGTGGCATGCAATAACAACCGCGCTCACGCTATAAAGATTGAGTGTTGGTTTGTGGTAAACTATTTTAGGCTTCAGCAGGCTGTTATTGTTTTCTGTTGTTTTTGCGAGGTTTGGAACCATGTTAAGTTTGCGGAAAGAATATTCAAGAATATTCAAGAACATGCTGGAATGTTATATTGTATTCAAGTGAGAGAAAAGGTAGTCATTAAAAGTTGTTAAGAAGTTTGAGTGCTTCCGTTTTGTAAAACATATATAAAGCTGCAAGCTGTATTGGATTACACCGCAAAGCTTGCAGCCGTGTCAAGTTACATAGAAACAATTGTAAATCTTGTCTATCTTCATTTATCAATCGAAATTACAAGACGCAATGGTGAAGCGTATTCTGCTGGTTGTTTTCACGCTCTTTCAAGTTCTTAAAGCGAATAAACCTCAGTCAAACCTCTGCGTCAGAGCAAATCAAAACTGTCGAGACGATGCACTCATGTGCGGCTTTGCTTATGCACGATTTGAAGCGGCCTGCGATATTTCCGTAAAACCAATTTCAACCATGCAAAATCGGACCCATGTTAAACAACCAAAACCAAAACCTTGCTCTGAAGAATGCTTGGAAGCTATTAATATTCTGAACAGCACGAAAAGAGGCCGAGAATTGCACGATTGTGACTGCCAGTTGGATGGACATTGTTTGATCGTGAAAGCTCGCGTCGAGCAATGTTTAAACTCGGCGGCGATAGACGCACGCCGTCAAAGCTGTACTCTGGCACTCTGGAACTGTACTAGAGATCCAACGTGCAAGTTTTTAAAAACTAAATTCTTAAATGATTGTAGAGAAATGTTCAACGGTGTTAAATGTGAGAAAAAATGCCAGAAAATACAGAACAGATTGTTTCGTTCAACGTATGGTCAGCCACTAGCGAAATGTGAATGTGATGGTGCTTCTGAAGCGTATTGCCGGGCAATACGAGGCCATGCTATAC
This sequence comes from Phenganax stokvisi, assembly GCA_025400075.2. NCBI lineage: Eukaryota > Metazoa > Cnidaria > Anthozoa > Malacalcyonacea > Clavulariidae > Phenganax > Phenganax stokvisi. The sequence goes on along the minus strand of JAODVQ020343387.1, from coordinate 6,889 downwards.
AATTACGGTGTTTACCAGGTCAGGACGGTGCTGGTACGCCTGTCTTTACGTACATTGAAACGGACCCTGGCATAATCCACGGTGCCACAAAAGAAGAACCCAGCTCTGGAAACAATACAGCAAATTTTCTAGCAACACGATCGTTTTTGGTATTTATTCTAAACCTCCTAACGTTATTTTTACTCAGCTAATTGTTTTTGTAGTTATAATGACTTGAATTGTTTAGCTAGTTTGCTGGTTTTGTGCCACAGTGTTTGTTTACTTATAAATATATTTGTTAGTGACATTTTTGGCAACTAATTGTTTCCTTAATTGCCTCGATAATTCGACATTTTAAGGCCTTCAATGAAGCATTAGTTCTGTGTAGCACATCCAAAGTCCCTCGCAGAATCCTATCGATATTGGTACGTATTTCCACTGGCTACAAACAGTCAATGAACACATGCAGTTGTATGTAAACTAGGTATTTTATAAAATAGTTGAATTAGTTTCTTTTCTAAACATGTATATATGGTCGTTTTAGTCGAAAAGGAAGAGTCACTATATCTCTCGACCACCATAGCAACAAAATCATATTTCTTAGCAATACATCTCATATAAAAATTATAAATACTATAAAGTAGTAATGACTTTGCTGATTGTTTGTTTAAACAATACTATTTCGGCTGTTATGAAAGAGCACGACTCCATTTTCACTAACGGTTAAATTTGAAAGTCGACCTTGTATAGTATATTGCGTATTTGTGTACGTTGGAAGGTTTTGCGGATGCGATTCAGCAACGCAACGGAATATTTCAAATTTTGAAAGCGAATAAATCTATCCATGGAAGAAAATTTGAAAAGACATTTAGACTAAATAACTAAAAATAGTATATTGTCTTTGAATATCTGGAGAATCTCAACTAGATTCAAGGTGACCAGTTAATGAAAGTCGATAACTCACGTCGCGTTGCCGAATCGCGTTCCGTGTTTCTGGACGTTTATAGAAATGCTTTTTAAAGACGATTTTTACCGCCAATTCAAGAAAGATGCGCGCACTATATACGCCAAACATGCAATAATCGTCCGTCACATAAATAGAACTTCGCGCACCCCAGTTTACCAGTTTGATTTTTTCATTTGAATACTTGCGATTCAAATCGTCTTTATAAGCACTACTGGTTTACACTGGTCAATAGATCAAGTGTCAGTCGGGAAAATGAAGTTGCGCTCTCGAGCAAACGATATTACTATTTTGAAATTGCTGTCAGTGTTTTATCATCACATCCACATGCATAACTAAACTAACTTGGGTCATTGTAGCCATTGTACTGGTATACCCTTCATGTGTTCTTAACTGTATATTATCCTGTCTTACATTTATAGCTATTTACTGTGTTACTTAAGATTATACAATATGTAAATAAAACAGCATTTTCGACTCAAATCTGTGTGCTTTTCTATTGAGATTCAACTGATAAACAACTGTAGATAAGTTTTCTATTGCGCGGAGGAATGCGCGCTCAAGTAGCTAATAGTTCAAGATAAGACGTTTTGTGACGAAATGTACAACAGCGCTTGATCAAATGTGTTTTTTTTTTGTGGTGTGCGTGTAATTAGTTAGTTAGTGCGCTAGTCCAGAGGAGTTAATTTGTTTACATTAGCTTGTGAATTGTGTTGTGCTTCGTGTTTCCAAGGGACTTCTTCAAAAATTTCTTGCATCTTTCAAATCATTAATCTTCAGATGCCAGTCAATACGAGAACTGAAGCACTCTCTTTAAAAGCGGAAAAACATTCTTAAGAATGAGACTGGAAATTTTCATCATGCATATAATTGAATTACGGCTTCAAATGTACGATACCCGTCCCTTATAAACCATGCATCCAAGATAATTTATTTTGGCAGCTCTGTTCTAACGTCTGACCAAGTTTTAGGCCAATTTCGAACGCTTAACTTTCATGTGTTGAATTCAATGCGGCAAATAAATGAGTGCAAGTCTTGTTTAGGGCTGAGTTGCATTGGCTCGAGTGTAAAGGACATCAAAAGTCCAGTTCGGCATTAGGTAATGAAGGCACAGAGATGCCACATGCACTTACATGATAACGTGTATGATTTGCCTTTTGTGATAGTTACATATATTACACTGATGTTGCAACTGCTCTTGTTCATTTCACTCAAATGCATGCATTGTAGAATATCTGCTCATTGTTTCCTGATATAGCTTCATCTTTAATTCTAGTGGAGTAGTAATGCCGTCTTTACATTGTATGAGGTTTTTTGAGACGCTCTTTGGTCTATATCAAGGCCTAAAATGTGATAGGCAGTCGACAGATGAATGGAAAAAATTGTAGAAGATTCATTAAGCATTATCTGGGCGAATTCTTAAGACGGGTTTAGATAGCTATATTTGGAATAATTGCTGTAGATCAAATTTTCTTTAATGTCGCTGGTTATTCTGGTCTCCAGAGGTTCTTGGATTTTAATTATGTTACTTTCCCGTATTATCCTTCCTTTTTGGGTCAACAAGGCATATCGGGCGAAATTTGTACCTTGGCAAATGACCGCCTAGGAATGACTTCATGTGTAGTCCTCTTCAGTTAGATAAAACCTTGTAAGTAGAGTTAGTTTGGTCTCTTGTTCTTCAGGATTTTCTCAGGTTTTCTCTCTCAAAAAACTCTACTCCCAGCACCAAGGACATAGCTTTCTTCCGTGGTCTAAACTATGTTGTTTGTGGCAGTTTGAAGCGCCTTAAATTTGATCATATCTCGACATCGCAATTCTGGAATTAAGTATTCTGCCAATGGCTGAAAGAAAGTTTGTAATTCCGTCTTCCCATGCTATCGTTTGTTTATGTCGTACTCCTTTTAAAATAACCTATGTTTCTTGCAATTTGACTGTTTTTGGTCGTGCACTTCTAGCATGCAGCAGCATACATATGTAAGCAATTACAATCCTGGCCAAAAATATTTGGCACATGCGTCTATTATAATTGAGTGATATTTAAAGCGAATGCTTAAAAAATCGCAGTATTGGATGAAATGCGAAAATTATTGGAAAAGCTGTAGCTTAGCTATAATTTTGGTAAGAGTTTATAAGTGTAAGTCGAGAGTTTACCCACTCCATAAGGTGGCATCCCGATTTGTTTAACGGCTATGACAAACCATCCGGTGGAAATCCATAAAACAGCATATCTGCCAAACTGCCAAAAACGTTTTAATTTCTTTTGGATTTTTGTCGGGATTCAAATACAAAGTTGGAAAAGGAAGTTCCACTTGTTCTGAACTTATCAATAGCCTGCAGGCCTCCTTTAGGGTCTCGTACGAGCATTGCATTCCACGCGTAAGATCATTTACAGCTTATACAAAATTTCCTTTTCAGGTGAAACAAACTAACAGTCTTAAATAAAAGACTATTGAAAGATCTAAAAAAACTAATAAAAGAAAAAAGAGTTGTCAAAGTCTTATTAATAGAGCTAAAACACAGCAGGATCGAAAGTTGACCAAATATTATGCCTGCTTGACATGCAGCCAGTTTGTTTTTCTCAATGCACTGGAGCTTCTAAGGAGTTTTTACACCCAGACCATAGGGAGTACTTCGTAGGTTGATGCAAATGTGGTCAAGATGTGTTAGTATGAATCCTTTACCAGCTGATAGTTTCAGCGCATGTAAGATCAAACAAATTCCGAATAAAGAGCTAAGTCATTAACTAGAAAGGGCATATAAATTATATGAATTAGACGCACTTTAAGGTTAATGACTTATTTGTAAATAATAGCTGGAGATGAATCGATTGATTCAAAATTTGCAAATATAAATATACAGAGTTTAATCACGAGCTCTTTTTGCAGAATTTGTTTGATTTTATGTTTTAATATGCGAAGCCCACAATGGCACCCTCATTGATTTGCAAAGAAGGCTGTGCGTCGAGTTAGGATTCGAATCCCAACTTGGTTACTCTTAATTGGGCTTATGTGTTTGTTTCTTGCTGCCTAGGAAACAATGTTGCAACCACCAACTTGATGAATCTATATTTGGAAAGTGACGCGCGTTTTAAGATGTACAACTACAATGTACAATTGGTATGGTTCAGGCTAAGTATAAAACTGGAGTGGTTTTACGAAGCCATTTTAGCTTAAACAGTGGAGAAGCCAGAATTTAGAAACACTTTCTCTTGTCTTGTAAATCTTTCAAGTCCCATCTTATGAGCCAAACCTGAAAGTTACGTAATAATTGCATTTTGTGAAAAAAGTCTCAGTTTGGTCTTAAGAGGAATGTATAAGTATGATATCTATTTTGAGCTTATCCGTCTTTAAGCTAAACGAGCTTCGTATACAACCGGCGCCTGGTGATGTAATGCTAACAAATTCGCTTTCATGCAGCCTAGGTTAATCGAGCAGGCTGCATTTGTAAAAATTTCAATGAGAAATTCTTCGAAAATTTGCCCCGCAGGAACAGTTGCCATGACTATAGATTGCTATACTACTGCCATGAGCTCTTGTGCATGTTTGCATGGTTAATTTAACTACCGCAATTTAGCTTGAGGTCGATCAAAAATTTTGCTCTAATCAAGCAGAACGAAATCTATTATTACAGCTTAAAAGTGCATTTTAAAATAAGTAAAATTGCAAACTTTAGTTTCGAAGTGTGAAAATCATAGCCCTGCGAAGTTTGCAAATTATGTATAGTTTATACAGTTTCGTATTGTGTGCAGACAAAATTACCACTTTTGAGCCGAAAGTAAAATTTTCGCTTACTTACTTTTCGCCCGCGTGAAGGTCTGAACACACTAGGCGTCAGTTTGCTGCGACTCAACGCCGCAACACGTGCCTTGATGTTTTCCCAGCGTGCTCTGTTTCCTAGAAACGACGCGGTATTGCAACTTTTACTCGTTTTGTCGCTGACACGACGCCCGAAATCAAACCAGTTTGATTTTGTGCGACGCGTGTTGCAGCGCAGAAATTCTATCGCAGCGACAGGATTTTTACAAACAATTTGTGAAACACACGAAGGGAATCGGCAACTCGCGTTGCGTCGCAGCAAAGTGACGCTTAGTGTGTCCAGACATCGCGGGTGGAATTTTGTTCAGTTTTCAATCTATGCTCATGTCCTTCTTTTTCTTTAAAATTAGGCTGTTTAGTAAGTGCAGATGTGAAAACTACGTAGCAATATAGCATATATAATATATTGTTTTAATAAACTAACGTCTACAGATCTATTTATACAAATGAACATAAATGTGTCTTTCATATCGATCAGTTGGTTAAGAGTTTAAACAGTCACACCATTAACCACTTAAAAACATTTTAAGCCAGCTTGGTTAGTTGACGTTACCGCTCTATATGTGAAACATATCGATGAAAGATAGAAGAGAGAGTAGAACAGCATGAACAATAGCGAGGGACAATCTGCTAGTCATCAAAGTCATTCATGCTGAAGCCATCAAAGAAGGATTCTGTGATTAGTATTCGAGTACGGTCATTATAGCCTTGATTTGAAATACATTTGAATGAATGAAATGATTTAATTCAAATCCTTGCACATTACTGTCATTCTGAGTTCTGACCACGTTCTGCGATCAATAACTGGACACTCAACTATTCCCCTCATTAACAATAAAGCTTTAATTTGAAAACTTTCCAACTTTTTCAGACATTCAGTTAGAACATTTATCATATTGTACAAGAGTTTTTTAATAGATTTTTCTATCACTTACACTGCATTCATTAACAAGTACAATTGCCTTTCATTCAAGAAAAGATTCTGTGATTGATATCTGATTACACTCATCATAACATCGATTTGAAAAACGTGTGAATGAATACTGATTTTCAAATCCCGGTGTGCGACAATCTTTGGGACATTTTTAGAATGTTTGACCATTTTGCATTTATCATCAACGATGTTCATTGAGATGTACAATTGTCTTTTCCTTTGTAATTAAATAGTCTCAATAGCCAGTGCCCCATGAAGGAGGGTGCAGTCCAGCTGTTCTACTTTCAAGTCTAGGTGTCACCAGGTTTTCACAGAGCATAAACTGCACCAGGAGATGTCAAAAAATTACCAAAACGATAAAAAAATGCTGAATCATCATTGAACAGCTTTGACTTGTTCCTGAATTCTGCGCATGAAATGGCTCTGGAAAATCTGTTTGCACAGAATTTGTAGCAGAAGTTTCTGACAACACTAATCAGTTCAAGCCTCGATTGGAAGAACAAATCAAGGCTGACAGATTGATAAAACAAGCTGTTGTCCAACCCATTAAGAGAGTTTTAGGATTTCATAGACTTTCAAAAATTACCGTAGTAATTGCCAGATTTTTTAAATTACCATTATTATTTAAAAAATACTAAAAAATTAATGAAAGTAATTTAAATAAGTACGTCTGGGCACACTGATTCGAAACGACCTTTTTTCATCACTTTGCGTGCATTTAAAGTACCAGTATGGTGAACATATTGTGATTGTGAGTGAGGTATACTGCGACACAGTTGGAATGCCAAGACTGATTTACGTTGTTTAATTTTGATCCGCCTAGCCCAAATTTGTCTTGAGATATTTAAGACCGTGTTAAATCGCAGACTTTTATAGGTTTGGACTGGGATCGAGCACAAGCAACTATTACAGTTTTGCCACTAACTTTTACAATGTGTTTTCTCGTAGCAAAACTTTTATTCTAACAATTCAAATATGCCCGGATTGTCATGGACGCGTCCTGATGTTATGCTGAAATAACGCAACACATTCAAGGTCATTAGAGTGTCCTTTGTCATTCTTGGAACATTGACATATGTTTTTCATAAATTTTTCATCAACACTGTTCAGTGTCAAGCATAATGTAATTGTCTCTCACTGGATCTTCCTGGATCTTAAAAAAGCATTTGATACGGTGGATCATAAGATATTGTTATC
>JAODVQ020343386.1:0-30974 GCA_025400075.2 Phenganax stokvisi | reverse complement strand
ATTTTCTTAAAACTTCCTTCCAAAAGGAAATTTCCTTCAAAGTGGAAACCCTGAAAATAATTCTAAAAATGATTATATATTGGAAAATTTGAAAGTGCACGTGAGAGAATACAACCAATCAGAAACAAGAATTTATGGGCGGGAAAAACAAGAAACCGTTTTGAGAAGAACCACCATTTTTAAACCGCGCACTTCACGAGCATCCAAGAGAGAAGGAACTACTGAAACTCGTTCCAACATACCAAAAAAGAAACGTTAGAGAAGCACAGAAAATCGTCCAAAGACATTTAAGGTATAAATTTATTCAATCCATGTATTTTTTGCTCGAATATTGCTGTATTTCTGCAAAAATTTTGTTGAAGGCAAGCAGAATTTCAGGAAGACACCATCTCGCTGGCGAGCGTCTACATTTTCTTTTGCTGTTTTTTTGTACACTGGAACCATAGACATTGTAACTCTACTTTGCCTGCTGGCTCTGTAGTACTTGGGGAATGTTTTAGAGCGAACTTTTTGTAGAAAACAATCCATCACTGGCAATTTTGTAAAGAAATTGGGTTAAATTAGAACTTTGTCGCCGAAGTCCTTCTTCTTGGTAATTTTCATTAAAATAACAACGTCAAACACGGAAAATGTTGTGGCAAATAACAATTATTTTAAATTTAGTACTTTTTTCAAATTTTTGGCGATATTTTGTACTTGCACTCGACTAAAACAGCGGGCGAATGATACAACAACAGTAGTTGTATTTTATCAATTCTTTCATGGCGGGGAAAATTTTCGTCTCCGCTCGAACGGCGAATTTTCGTCTATTACGGCTGCAGTTTGTTTGGTATTTTATCGAAACCAAGCAAATTCAACCACATGCTTTATGCTGAGTCTTGAGTTAATTTCATGACGAGTTTACATCATTTTTGAGACATATTTTTTGTTTTAGCCAAAGAAAGCCTTGTTGCCAAAGGAAGCCCTTTCGAAAAGAAGCACCATTTCTTCATATGCGCTGCGAAAGAACTCAAGGGAGAGAGAAGGAAACTTCAAAATGTCATAAAAGAAACTTTAAAGACGCACAGAAATTCCTTCAAGGATATGTAAAGGTATAACTTTATTGAATTTACGTGTTGTTTGTTCGAATTTTGTATTCACGAGGAGATATTGTCGTAAGCGAAACAGAATATTTTCACGAATTGACAACCTCATTGACGAGTGTTTAGCTAAGCTAACTTTCGCCGTCTTTTAGTGCACTGTAAACAAAAATATTGTTGTTTTACTTTGCTTGTTGGGTCCGTAGTGCTTGGGGAGTGTTTTTGACGAGACTTTGAAGAAAGTAGTTCAATTAAAGCGAAATTAATCGGTATTTAGAAAGATTGCAAATGAAATTGTGTCAATTTGATCTTTGTCGCCAAGTCCTTTGTTTTGTCGTCTTTTATTGAAATAAGCGCGTTATCTAAGAAAATACTTTCGCAAAGATTAAATATTATGAATTTGATATTTTGTGTATATTTTTGAGATAGTTTTGTAGTTGTACTCGATTAAATAGAGGGCAAGTGATACAGTAAAGGGAACAGTATTTTGTCACGAATTCCGTCATGGCGGCGAAACTTTTCACTGTAGCTATTATGGCGAATATTTGTCGTTCTAAAGCGAATTTCTGATACTTTTGGCCAAAACCAAGCGAAATCTGTTTACAAATGCAATTGAAATCGAACATTCTGGCGTTGCCAAGTCGCGTTAGGTCAGTTTGGGCCTCATTACAATACTAGAGTGCGCTCCCAATATAATCGTCTGCTACGCAAGATAACCGAGTTAAAAAGGACCTGATGGAGCTTGTTGATTAATATGTGTATATCTTCGGTATTTGGTTTATTTAGTTGCTGTGCCGCGGTCCATGAGCGGTCAGTAATCACGTGAATTTGCAGTAGCCAATCAGAGACGTGAGTTTTTGGCGGCAAAACAGTTCTTCTGAAATGAATATTTTAACGCCCAACTCGCAAAGGAATTCCGGCAGGAAAAAATGTGAAAAGTACACCTAAAAAACTTCGGAAACCTTCGCAAACTAGTGAAAAGACACATTGAGGTACACATTTGTGTTATGTGATTTTTTTATCGACATTTTCTTTTAATTAGCGGCAATATTGTGCCGGAAAAGCGGAAGTGTTGCCGGCAACACTGTTTCTTAATTCGCTTACTATGCTTTGCGAACGTTTATAATAAGAAATTATTTTAAACTCTGAGCAAATTGAGCGGTAAATGCGACCACGATATTTGTGTGAAAACATTTTGCGTCTGCTGTATTGTTGTTTCCTACTGCAAAGCCTGTTTTTGTGAATACGCAGACATTAATTGTAGTGTTTTTTTCTGGAATAACGTGTTACATGACCAATTTTATTTCGTTTCCTGGTGAATTCGAAGTTCAGTAATACCAAGATAGTAATGTCCGTCAAATTCTCTCCTCTAATGACAAACCTCCAGTAAGTCCGATTTTCGCATGAATAATGTGGCTACTCTTCTGGGGAATTTTCATCAACAACATGTGTTTTTATAGGAATGTAGAACAAGCGCCTTCTTATATACAAGCACGATCCTGATTGATGGACGAAAACTGCTACCATGAAATGTTATTCTACTGCATGTTATTATATCTTGCGTCTATGAGGCATTATTTTGGGGATATCTCAAGCCAATGTGGCATAGCCAGTTTACCACCTCTGGAATATCTTTGGCCAAAGAGGCACTACCAGTTCACTGGGCATTACCTTGGGGATTTCTTGGGCCAATGAGGCATTATCATGGGGGTATCTTGGGCCAATGGCGCATGATTGAGGGTTATCTTGGAAACAATTAGAACAAGGTACGAAGTTAAAAGTACTTAACGAAATTCTGGTGTTAATTGAGTCATCATTAGTTTACCACAGTCTGCTATTTTCTCAAGCGAATTGACCAAGGAATACTAATGATCAAACAAAATTTCAAGTCAATAATATTTAAATGTTTGGTATTATATGGTTGAGAAATTCTGAAGGGCATATTATCCTCTGAGAAAACTCCTTAACATTTATAGACATGTCATGAAAATTGTAACAAATAGCTTATTTGTTTGATTTTGAAAAAGAAGGATAATATGGCCTTAACTGCGGTCAAATCGCTAACAAATCAAACCAGGATGGGTTGGCCACCCCTGATTGCTACAGCTCAGATTGAAGCATTCAGCTTAAACTTCAAAATGAACAAAAAAGGGTTCCATCTAAGTTTTAAACGTGTTTTAGATAAAAATGTAAAACAGCTGGTATAGCTGCAACTTTAAGTTCTCTCGTCCTCGTTTGATCTGCGTGTGAAGTCTACCATTTGAGGGATTTCATGTTTGTGGATACTTCCATGCTTGCGACTGCTTATGTCAAGGTTGTCTTTTTTGCAAATTTTGCAAAAAAGAGAAAGCATTGTCGCAAGAGGGGTTAAGTGGGAGGGGGGTGGCTGTAGTTTCTACATATTGTGTACATGTTATTTTCACATCTATCACATATACTTAATAAGGCAGTCCTGGTGGTTAGTATAGAACCTAAGTTTCAGGTACACGAGTGTTGGACACAGAAGGATTGGTGGACCTCCTAAAATTCAGGTGCGTTTCCGTACAATTGTTGCATGCTGGGGAGGGGGTCCCATTTAAGGTGCATGCGGGTACTATAGGTTGCAGGTGTCGTCAACGAAGGATGCTTTGGTTCGGAATTGTAACTTCAGCTTAGCACCACCAGGACTAAACACCTTGACACAAATCAAAATGTCTCTTAGTTGATTGAGTCTAAATTTTAAACTTGATCAACCCAAGAGACATAAATTGAAATGTTAGTGAAACTATGAAGATATGCTATGAAACTGCAGAAAATGAAACAACATTGCAGAAACGTTGTTATGGAAACCTGCAATGAAATTGCAGAAAGCAAAGTGAATAAGCAGAAATATACAGAAATTCAGAAATATTAGTGAAAATAAAATTGGACAAATATTCGACATTAATCCACCCTTTCTTCCAAGCAAATTGCATTACCAATCAAAGACAGGTGAAAAATTAAAAATGTTTATTCTTTACTGCAAGGCACGCACAACTAACAGATAAACTTAATGTATACAACAGGTGAACAAAATTCATAATGTATAACATTTATAAGCTTCATCCATTACTCAGTAAAAGCTCATTAAACTCAAAGTGGAGGAATACTATATAAAACACTATAAAAAATTAAAAATCTTGAAAATATTTATATATATATATCATGAATTGAATTATATTACTATTTCGTTCTTCTCCTCATCTACCAAAAATGTACCAGTTATTCATCTTTGGTGCCATGTTTTAGTACTTTGGTGAAAGCAACATAGTCAAAGTTTCCTCTTGAGTCGATTGGAGCTCCTCGGTACATTAATTCTACTTCTTCACTACTCATTCTAAAAAAAAATGGAAGTTTTAACTAATTGCAAGGATAGGATGATAAAACATACAAGGAAGGAAAACTTTGTCTTTGTTAGTTATGGTCACAGCAAATATCCAAGAAATTGACAAGTTATATGCTCAAAAGCAAGGGATAAATTACTCGGACAAAAAGCGTAGGAAGATTTTTAGGATTAAAAAATCTCCCCAATTTTTCTTAGGATTTTGGGATTTTTTGCAAAAGCTTAAGGGATTTGGGATTTTTTAAAGAGATTTTTTGGGGCTTTCGCGAAAATTTAAGGGATTTTGGGATTTTTAAATATATTTTTTGGGATTTTTTGTGCAGTGTACGAAGATTTGTCCGAGTAATTGAGCCCTTGTTCATAAGAATGATTCAGTCAGATAATTCATAAATCAGGATATGTTTTAAAATCTTCATATACTGTAACCAGTCTATAGCTAGTTGGAATATGCACTCGCAATTAAGAATCAGAAGCCAATTATATGTGCACACCGAATTATTTAATACAATGCAGCAAAAGTAGTCATAAAGATGCAAAGTTGTTTAAATACCACAGTTTCATCATGGAAACCCTGTGTACCTGGCTGTTAAACAGTTAAGATAGTCTTATGCAAATTCCTTGCGGTCATTTGGCATTCCACAAACATTAAACTAGTTAATTGACTGGAACAATGCAGAAATTGCATGATTCCCCACATATAATGACAGAAAATGTGCTAACAAAACAACTCGAAATTTAAGTTGGTTTTTAAACAAAGTTGTGCAAGTTTTTTTCATTTTACGTGATGAATAGCGGTGAAATGTTAAACATCTGTGCGTATCACGAAATGTAATATGATATGGCGAAGTCAAGAAACCCCAAATAAGACAAGCGCAAAGCAACAGCTGTTCTGTTCCTTCGCTTCATAGTTTCACGCGAGATTTTTGCTCAGATAATCTAATAAGTATAACAAAATAAACAGGTTGTGCATATAGAAACCAAGCGGGTAGACATAAAGCTGTTTATCACCGATAAAATATTGATTAATCTTGTACTAGAAATTCGACGCATGTTGCTGATTAGGTAGCAAATTAGTGTAATGTGCGTCAACGTCAACGTAGGAATGCATCGTTCAAATCTGCTCATTTCACGTCGAATTTTACAACAGTTTTACAGTGAAGAGAAGCTCTTACACTCTTCTGCTAAATTGTCATTCAGACCGTGAACTAATCTCTTTAAAAAGTCCAGTAAGGGTGCTGCAATGGTCGTGTATTATTGCAGGGAAACCGGTGCAGTTCATAATTTGAAGTTCACCTTAAGCTCTATTCTTAGTAACCCGGTTTAAGTTTTTGTTGCAGCTGCATGGTCTTACCTATCTCCCATGGTCATAAGCAAACGTTTCAAATGATCTTCGTGCAATTTTCCAGTTCCTTCTTTATCAAAACAGCCAAAAGCGTTCCTGATGACATCTTCGGGGTCCGTACCGTTCAACTTCTCGCCAAATAACGTCAAAAACATCGTGAAATTCATAGGTCCTGGCGCCTCTCCCATCATGGAGTCTACCAACTTATCATCTGGCTCTTTTCCGAGCGATGCAAACATATCTTTCAAATCTTCGGAGTCGATAAAACCGTCACGATTCTGGTCAATCATATTGAATGCTTCTTTAAACTCCTGGATTTGAGCCTGGTCAAACATGGCGAAAATATTGCTAGTAGCTCTTTGACCTCGCTTTTTGGTTACTTTTTTCCCTGTACGTTTTGAAGCCATAGTTTGCGAATTTGTAGCGTTCTGAGAGGTGAACTAGCGACCTTGATGATGGTGAGAACGTAAGGAGAGACAGACACTTCACAACAACACCACACCTTAAGCTAAATTCGTGTACATCTCCTTATAAGGAAATTAATTTGCAACATTCCCAACACTGTACAGCAGTTGCACTACATCAATACTTCAAATAAATATATTACATAGCCATAAGATTCTATGCAACCAGAAATGAATTAGGAAGTTTAATATTTAAATGTATATTTACAGCAAATAAAACTTGCATGGAGTAAGTACATCAACAATCATGAATAGAGACGCCACCACACTTAATTTTACACGCACGCTCTCATAAAAAGCCTGGGAGCTGCAAGTTTCACCAATCATTCCGTCATTCTAAAATTCCGTTCTACCAAATTTGATAATCTTTATAAACTGTGTATAATCGAAATATCCGTTACAGTCCAGTTCTACATTCTCTAACATTGAGGACATCTCATCTTCTGAAAACCTGTAACAAAAGAAGTACACAGATAAGTGACAGTACATACTTGAAATCAGTGTCCAAAGCTGGCTTCTTCGTCTTTGCAAAGTTTTACATTAATAGAGTGATTATAGTAAAAAATTAGACATACCAGCCGACAAAACCGAGTACAACGAAAACGACATGACATCAAATCATCACAAAACAAATGCAAATATATTGACAAATATTGGAAAAAAGCACAAGCACTTACTTATCTCCATTTTCTGTCAAGAGATTCCTTAACGTTCCCGCATGGATTCGACCAGTTCCATTGGTATCTAAGCAACGAAAAGCTCCTTCAAAAACATCATCAGGATCGGTTCCATTAAGCTTGCTTCCAAAAATAGTCAAAAACATTGTCAAGTTGATATAAGAAGGCGATTCGTTCACCATTTGCTTCAAGTAGTCTTCAGAAATATCACTTTGCCCCAGTGCTTGTAAAGTTTCGAAAAGGTCATCTGTGTCTATAAATCCATCGCAATCTTGATCGATAAAGTTGAACACTTCTTTCAGTTCGGCTATTTGAGTTTTATCGAACATTGAAAAGACATTCGAGGTGGTGCGTTGCTTAGGAGTTAAGCTCGCTTCTTTTTTACTACTCTTCCACCCTTTTCGTCGCCTATCTCTGCTTCTCATACTTGCCATGAAAACGTTCACAAAGTTTCACAAAACGCTTCGTTCTGGTTGTGCCGCTTATCACACAACAATGCAAGCTCGCAATCTTGGTAGTAATGATAAATGACTGTTAAACCAATCATGTTCATGCTTATGCAAACACGGCTTGATAGCTGAGTAAACGTTTAATACAAATACAAAATATTCTCTATTTTCAAAAAAGACAGAAGCCCGTATCAAAATGGTATACATTTGACCAAACCAGCATTAAACGTCATTGGGTCGGTTAAGACGTTCCCGGCAATTAGAAATCTCAATCATTGCGGCATGAATGTTAAAATTAACATGACTTCATGACTGCCGCTTTGGTATGAAAATCTGTTCTTGAAAATAGCCTAACGTAAATTTTCAACGCGTCAAAAATAGAATAACTATGCGTAGACACACCTCTACTGCACGCCAATCAAATGTGTTTTGAAATCTTAATAAAATTAACGTGCTTTACAAGGAACAGACATGGATACTCTTGGACTATAAATATATCAATGGTGGACAGGGATTAAAAATACGGCCATATGGAATACATAATTTATTTTAATTTATGACGCATGCTTAGACAGAATGAAGATCATCCACCAATGGACGTCCTTTTGTTGAAACCGCATGATCTAGATTTAGAGGAAATTCCGCGAATAATAGACGTATAGCTTTCATTTGCAGCTTTTATGCATTAATATAATTCTTGTACACAATGCGCATTCTATCTGGGCTACAAGGACTAACACAGAAGTATGCACATAAAGTCGCCCAGCCAGCATTGTCAATGTACACAGTCCAGACCGACTGCCAGCAGTGATCTCATCTAAGCTTAACTGAACCTCGACCTTTGTTTGATGTTTGTATACCAAAGTAAACAGACAAGTGCAATGACTGGACTGCTCTACATAATAAGTGGTTGTGTGTGCAGTGTGCCAAACGCTTCGCGATTTCATCCGTAATGCAACGCGTGCTGTCCCACACAGTACGGGCCGTAGCTACATATGCAAGCATACCCTTACACCGTTGTTGTGCTTGCCTTTACATGTCTGTATCCGTTCTTATTTTCATCTTCTCCTTTACCCATCGTTGGATTCTCTGTTTCAATTCTGGAAGAGGCTGAAGCATGTCCACTGTGAGTGGAGCTCGACTGAACGGATCAATAGGATCACTGTGGTGAAAAGAAAATTTAAATAGTAATTTAAAAAGGCAAGAACCTTGTTTATATTGACAAAGTTGTTTTATTTAATAGAAACGTCTTTTTGGATATCAAGACGCACAAACATGTTCGTCGGAGGCATTGTCAATGGGTGTGTAAAAAGCTGCAAAAGTTCTCTTTGTATATTTTTGAGTAGCCATTTCAATCAGATAAACCAAAGGCACAGTAATTCTCCACTGACCAAACGGGAATACAACATCGTCTCAAAAACGTTACCTGAGTATATGTCTGAGAATCACAGCTTTATCTACGATATGACCCGAAGGCAACCTCACAGGATCCGACATTAACGTACACATGATGGAATCCAAGAATTCTTCAGGCGCCTAAGAATACAATAAAAAATTCAGTTAAAGATAAAGTGAGATGAGATGGGTACATTGCTTGCAAGTTGCTTTGCATGGATTGAACGTAGTGAACACAGAACAAAAGTTCATACTTAAGTCTTTCTTAGATTTCAATACGAAAGACAAGGAGTGAATCTACTGTACAAGGACTACGTTAAGCCTGGTTCAGATCACCAAAGTTTCTGCAAGTACACACCTCATGTGCGCAAGTGCAAACTGAAGGGCTCATTTTAATAAAAATAATAACACACTGTTTGCTTATATAGCTATGGATCAATGGACTGTAGTAGACTTCGATATCTCGCCTGTTATGGTGGCCTTGGCAAACAGAAAATGTACAAGCAAACCTCTGGAAGAGCTTCTTCAACCTCTCTTTGACGTTTGATCAGTACTTCTATCTTTTCGGCGAGAGCACGCCACTTGTCAACAATGTCCGAATCGGTCCGAATTTTCCTAAAAAAGAAAGAAAATGATCAGCTTCTAGTTAAACGAGAGAGGATGGCATTCCTTCAGAAACACGGCTTTGGACGTCCGTTTCAATGCTGACCGTCAATAGGGAAACCTTGAACCTTAAAATTCAAAATCTCTTGACGAAGAACTCTAAACTTTAAATTTGTTTGTAGGCCTATATCTTTCCTGCATGAAGTGTAATCTCACCTAAGTACTTGTTCAGCTTCATCAAACAACAAATCAGAATAAGATCGGTCATCCTGACTGATAGCTTCACAAAATATATTTTCCCCATCATTCTCAGCCAGGTTCAAGTAGATCGTGACGATATCAAACAATAACTGCTGGGGTTTGAAACTTATTGAATCGAAATCTTTAACCTATACAAGAGTACAGAAAATTGCATCTCTCTAATACTTATAGGTTGCAGATGATCCGAAGCTCTCTAACATCAAGAAGTCACAGCCGTACTGGTGCTCAAATCTGAAGCTCTCTGTACCTTCAAAGCTTTCATTTGCTTTTTAGTCACAAGGCGAACAAGAAAATAGTTCAAAGTTCCAGCTATTCGTGTGGCCATGGCAGAACTACGAAACGGTCTGAAAAAAAAACCACACAGAAACGATTGAAGCTAAACTTAAAATTTTTTTTTAAATTGGAGTTCCTTTTTGTCATTACTCATTAGACTGCAGCACTTGCAAGGAAAAGACGATATGTGTGCACAAATCATATTCTTCCAATTTCGTCACGGATAACTAGTTACTTGCATCAGTGTCCCATACCTCTTGATTTCCTTGGTGAGGTAAGCGATCGTTTTAATCGTCTCGTTGGCAAGAACATTGTGAGTGCGTGCCGTATTTATAGCTGTCTCAAGTTCACGTTTTTTCTGACGAAAAACATGAGCAATAGTAAGCACAGAATTGGAGGACAGAAGATGGTGGATACAGAAATATTCTACCTGCATTTGATCATGGTGTGTCTCAAGGCTTTCCCAATCCCCTCGGTCGCGCTCCATTTCAAGATTCTTAACAGTTTTGAGGTGCTAAAGGAAGACAACAACACGATCAATATGGCGATCAGGCGCTATGCATGACATCCAGATGTTTCAAGCACGAATGAAAGTTTCTTTGAACATGACCTATGTTTTAACGAACGAACAAATCCGAACTGGGATTGGTAAATCACGCCACAACATGAAGCGATAACCACACGTTGCGACTTCTGGGGCAGCATCCCTTAGACTAGCCATGCACAGAACTGAAAATTTAGAAGCTATAGTCGTTCCAGCTTCGCTTCATTGTGCGGACGGTTACCCAAGAGCAACCCAAAAGTTGTTCGTCGTACATACAACTAGTACGGGGAAAGTCAAAGAGAAACTCGCCAAAATAAAAATAAGCAAAGCTTTGCCTTTCCTTAAGACAAGTAGAATCACCTTGCGTCAGCCAAGTAAACGATAAAGTGGCAGTCATGCAGTAAAGAGCTATATGGTTGAATATTTATTCGTTCATTCCTACCTGGATAGCCTCATCAAGCAGATACGTTGAATCGTTGACGAGCAAATTAATGAAACGAAGAAAGAGAGGCGGATCACTAGAAATATCAGCATCATCGGCCTGCAGAAAATCCAGTAAAAGAAAAGAACATGTCACTCATTCACATCGTGACTCGGCCTATGAAGATACGCAAGTGGATTGTCCTTGGAATGCACACTCTTTGGCTTTGCTTACCTTTTTACTGATTTCTACAATGCTGCTTTGGTATTGCTGAAGAGACCAGATATATTCTAATACTGAATACATACGATGACGAAGTCCTATTAGAAAAGCAGTAAAAAATAGAAGTCACTTATTGTCAGAGAATATAGAGAACTCTTAATTTCCGAAGCGGAAGCACTTACCAAATTTCTGTTCGAAATAATCGCCCTTTTCTATATCACAGAAGATCGACAGCAGTGCAGGACCAAGATACCTAGCTGCCAGTTCGCTCTTCACAAACGCTTGGCTTCTGAAATGCTATAAAACAACAGATAAATCATTACCGTGGAGACATATAGTCATTGGAAATATGGTTTCAAGACTGATCCAAAGTCTTTTTTCTATTTTTCTCTTCATATTTGTGCAAACTGCATGTGTACAGTAACTGGAATTAGACGTACGGTTCGGAGGCTACGCCACAGTCTATCTTTTTGTTGACATTCATTGAACTTGTGAACAAACGTTTTCAAGACGTTTCTATCATCATTGTCTCTACGGTCGAACAATAGTAACATTTACCATGGCTACAAAACTTTGGTTTCCAGCAGCTTCTTCAGCTGGTCGGACAGGCAGTAATGCAGTCAGTACATCTATGATCTTTGCTCTTAAATGAGGATTCTTGATGGCTTTAGGCTTGCTATAGGGATAAAAGACATGTATATTCACTTCAGTGTTCAACGACTTGATATAGAGACCAAATATATTTAAAATACCTTAGGAAAATAGCAGAGAAATTTATCAAGTATCTTAAATCTTCACCAGCGGTTTCTAAAGTTTCTTCGTTAAAGCGACTGCAATAAAACGCAAGACTTCTTGTAGTAATATAAAGGTCAGTATATACTAATACTTCGAAAAACTACACTTAAATTAAAACTAATCACTGATTAAAATTACAGCAATGACTGAATCAAGATCACTAGTAATCAACGAAGCAAGATTTACAGCTTTATCTCTTTGCAAGTCAACCGTTGTACTCACCGTAAATGTAAAACAATATCAACTATATTGTTGACCACGAACTCAGGAATATAGCGGAGACCCATTGCAGTCTAAAATTCAAACAATGCGAACTTACATCCCAACGTAGTAGAAAATATATATCTGATAATAAAGATTATATATTGCGTGCTCTGATGTAGACCTACAGTATGTTTCGCCGCCAAAGCTGTTTTGTTAAAACTGTGTATTCATTTATCAAACCAGAGTAGCGATGTGTGATTCCAGTGTATAAGACAGTCGCCAGCGATCGATTTTTCGCAGCGTATTGCAAATTCTACACGCTACTTCTATATTGTGTCCACTACAATTTCCTCACCTCGTACTGCTGAGCCAAAGATGGATCGGTGTACTTTAAGGCACCAAAACCATCTTGTGCTAACAGCACCTGGACTAGCCATGAGGCGGTGACAATGCAAAATTTTAGAGCAGGCTCGGCCAGCATCGGATGAAATAAATGACACTATAAATTAGAAAATATAAACTAGTTGTACAAAGAGTAGCCCTAAATCACGACGTATGGATAAAACCCAACTCCAATCCTGAATTATCTTATGAAAAACATACCTTGATAGAAAGTTGTTCAGCGATTCTTAATTCAAACTCTTTTCCAATCGAGCCCGCGATCGCATGGTCTAACGGCTGATTACGAGATTCTTCATAAAGTGCTTGCAGCTAAACACGGAACCACGAAACGCAAGTGAGCGTGGATGATTATTTTGCGAAAAAACATTTTAAGAAGTACAGTATAAGACAAATCGTAGTAACCAGATGACTGCATGTCTCTGCCAAAGTGTTTTAGTTTGTCACTGATTACTTGTTATGAATTGAATATATTTTACAAAATTTGACTTGCACTTAAATATCACCACTAATAAAAAACTTGACGAGACTGTTTTTCATAATTATAACGCAAAAAGTGTAATGGTGCAATGATGTACTTCAACACAGTACCTTGGATAAACGCTGCATAAGTTGTAGATAAGCATTACAAATGGTAACCCAACCTGCACATAACACAAAATACAAGCCTGAGAAATTGGTTGTAACTGTACCGAGAGAGTATCATCGGCCGTACGTAGTGTGGATGAAGAAATAATAAGGAGCGAGACTCAAGTTAGAACAGTACATAACTATCATCCATCCGCAAAATGAGCGTTGACTGATTAAAATATATACTTGATTTGAAATCAGTCTTAGCACTTACCCAGTTCTAAGGTTTTGTGTGTGATGAAGAATAACTCGGTTGTGAAGCCAAACTCTGGAATCGCTGTTGGTTGAACTTCTTCTGTAGAACAAATATGTGACCATTAATTACAACACGAGTGGCCAAGTTATGTTGGATACAAACTCAAGCCCAAAGTATTTCAGATAATACACTTCTGCCATTTAATAGAAACACTGAATACTTCATTGCAATAGACCACGTTGTGTCATTGCAAAATATTTTCTGCACTAATAATTTGAAATGCAAGACAAAACTTCACTTCTGGGACCAATTGTTCAATGCTGGATTAGCGTACCCAATGTTAATTTTAACCAGCGGTATTTAAATCTGTACATCTTTCTTTCAAAACATTGATATTTAAGATTTCTTTTGATACTACCGAGATTTGTAGAAAACTCTGTCCAAGTTAAGTAGTAGAATACTTTGCTTTAAACCCAGGATTACACCAACCAGCCTTTAAGTAACCGGCTTTTGGACTACAAGTTTTTTACCTTGGGACTCTGGTGGGCATAATTTCGTCGAGCCTTGCAAACCAGGCAAGTGAACTGTAGTTTCATCTTCTGCTATTGAATCTACTGTCGCTTGAGCTACAGCGTAACGCGGGTCAACCTTCATAAGTGTGAGAGACTGTGGAGCTAGGAAAGGCTCACACAACGACAGCAACACAATCCCAAGATTAAGAAAGAATCCATCACCAGCCAACATTGCACGGTTGCTTGCCATCTAAATTGTAGCTCATTGACGTAACTGTTTGTAGCAGGCGTCTAATTTACTCATGTGCTGAGAGTTTAAACTATTCCTGTTGTATTCTTTTCATTTCACGAACCCGTGGATTTGTCTACTACGCTAGGGCCAGTTGTTCGAAAGCTGGATAACGCTATTCACTGAATAGCGATCTTTTGTAGCCCCCCCCCCCAAGATTTCCATCGATAGTTATAACTTGAAATTACGACTGATATTGATACATTAAAGTCTCTATTTACATCGTTTGATCAAAATAGAATTAAGTTTCGGCATTTTTGTCCTATTTTATGAACGTTGAGAAATATGCTATCCAACACTCGAACAACAGGCCCCAGGCAAATAATGATGCCCCAGTGAGGTATATTCTGCATTTTTGCACAAATGATCAAGCGAACTGAAATACCTCGATACCAAGGCGAGGAAAGTAAGCTATTCTTTAACTAATGATAACATCATTTCAAAAGTTCTAATGCACGATACACTAAAGAATTGCGAATTGAAACTATGCATTTGCACCCTTAAAACTGAGTTTACATAGTCGTAAGGCACATGCATAAAGATAACATAGCTAACATAGCACCAATGTAAACTTGCACTAGAACTGTTAACAGTATAATTAAAGTCTCAAGCGTCTTACCTTGTTCCTATCCCTGTTTGCATACAAGCAGAAGCCAATCACATGAAGAAGACCATGTTTTGCCACTCCTTTTGATTTGAGTAAATTCGAAAATATCTACACAAAATCGATATAAATTTTATACAATAAAATCAAGATATTCAACCTGCAACGTTCACTGAATATACCGTTGTATATCTTTTTTACTTATGGTTGCCTCAGGTAAAAGAATCATAGTCTCTTTTCATTCCCTCAGGAATCACCGAAAGTGTACATGTGGATGAATTTGTAGCTAACTCTTTGGCAACGGACTGTCTATAAAGCTTCACGTTCCATTTCTGGCAGAGAGCTGACCAGAAGTTGATATAGGTTCATTTTTTGCTACTTCTGTTGTGCATGTCTTACAAACAGTCTGTAAACACTGCGTGCATCAACTTTAGGTTCGACTGAGCAAAAACTGCTTACCGTTTTCAGTTGATCGCAGTTAATCTTAATGTGATCGCGCAATAGAGAAGTAATTGAATTCATTTCACTGGGGCTTTGTCTCGACGGATTGACGAAGAAATTCTAGACAATAAAGACAAAGTATGAACACCTCAACAGACTGAAACTCTTAAGCCAAACTTTATTATTTTCCTATATGTAAGCAATTTCCTTACTCTGATTATTGGTATACTGTATAAACCTCTATGAATACCAGGGGTCGGTTGTATAAAACCGTCTTTAAAGTTAGCTATAGTTAAGTACGAATATCAACCAACCAGAATCGCCTATTCACGATTTAACTACTTTTTAACTACAAAATCGTAGTTAATACGTAGTTAAAAGTTTTATACAACCGGCCCCAAGTTTAACAATACGAAACTATTATATTGCTGATATATGTGCAGTTTAAGGCTTTCTCTTCATAAGAGTACAAAATAACTAAACCAAACTTTAGCCACTAGTTTACCGCAATATTTGTAGAATGTCTCGGTATGCTGGAGAGAGCAAGAAACTTTCCCAAAACACAATGAGTCTCAAAACTCACTCCACTAGGAAGAGCGCTTATCGAATGAAATAGATCCACATTCACTATTTGGTATGGTGGAATCCAGGGTGGCGTTTCCACGAGGTACTATAAAATATGTGAAATGAACAGTTACATAAACTGCTGTAACTAGCTATGTTGTGTAAGACTAAGTGATAGCTAAACCACGCTTTTGTATATCTCATTTCGAGTAATAGCCTCAACGTCGTTAGCTTTGGGAACGAAGCTGTGATATCCTCACTATTGAAGTTATTATGGTTTTGTAAATGTCACAGAGCAGAAAACACATTATCTTTTTACACATCTCCAAAGGATAATTACACTATGTTTTTGTTTAAATCTCTCTGAGTGATGGACACACAAAATTTTGTAAATCTCTCCAAGTTATGGTAGCGGTACACTATGTTTTTGTAAGTCTCATTAAGTGATAGCGACATTAGGCTCCCCATGGCCACAGTATAAATTCATCTAATTGATAATAAGACATCAGCACTGAATTTCTTCAGTGTCCCATACTATCTCTTTTGTACACCAAGTCTCTCCATGTGGTAGTTTGTGATAAGAGTAGTCACTGATGCAGTAGCATTTTCTTCACACAAGGACAAGCAAACCGATATATACATTGGAAATAAATTTCTTATCAGAAAGAAGAAAGTACAGTACGTTTTACAAACTTCGTAGGCATTTTAACTCTTTACCTCTACCGCATTAGTACTTTTAGAAATTTCTACCAGTATTTTCAGGGAAACCGCAACCTCTGCTTCCATAAAAACTAATGGAGTTGCCACAATCTTTTCAGCAACTGGATTAATAAAATTTTCAAAGATTCTTTCCTAGTATGGACAAAATAAACAACTTTTATTGAGTAAGTCAACTAACGCTAATAACACACAAAGTAGAATTTGTTCCCCAAATTTTGATAAAAGTTTTAAAGATGCAATGAGCGCATACGAAAGGCCAACTGATTAAAATTTAATTAAATTCGGTCGAAAATCGGATGAGATACGGCCGGACTCAACCCTGTTCTAAAGTAAAGCGTTGATGCTACCGTGAAGCAGTGATCGCACAATCGCACTCCTTGCGTTAATATCAAACTCACAAAAAGGGTAATTTGCGATAGCATTCACATGAAAGCTGGCTTTAATACACAATGGCAGAGGTTTGCAGTCTTCGAGCGATCATATGAGTTACGAATGTCCTCTAACCGTTTCTCCGCAATGTGGATCAACATCTGTTACAACTAGATGATACAATTTCATAAACACAGGATCTATAAGACAGAGAAACACTGTTAGAAGAATACTGTTCAGCTTGCTTATGCAAAAAAGCAATGAAATAAATTTCAATAGAATTCAACTGAAAGTTGACCAAGATGTGAAACAGACTTTGCCTTCAAGAAGAATGTTTATGTTACAAGAAGTGATTGTCAGTTGCCATACCGTATAACTTTGCAAACAAAAGGTCACGAAACTCAAGGTTGCATTGTCCGCCTGGAAATAATTTCGGTTGAGCAAGGCATTTCCTACAGAAATCAAGGAAGATTGCTTGACCTGATACCATGCACTTCAGTGTGGGTTGCTCCTATATTTTAGTGCCTAACATTACATGATTTACTGATAGAGGGAGCATGTTGTATCTCATCAGAATTCAGATCCTTGTACATGCACCAAAGAATTAACATTGCCATGAAAATATTTGTTTCTATCATATAACAGTATTGCCAGGGCATTAAAAAAATGGAATAAAAGTTCAAAGATATGTTCTCCTGACTGCTGAGTGTATTCCAAATGACCTGCTCTAGTCCCTATTAGGCAGGTGACAGTTTTCCATTTGGATCTCTTGGAAGATCTACCATTAGTGCATAGATGGTTGCAAATTCCAATTAATAACCATTCAGCCAGAGATTGCTTAAAAGTAACACTTGACTGTACTGTCTCTATTGTTAAGTTCAAAACAGGAGGAGTGACAACTCACCTAAAGTAAGCCACAATTAACTTTTCACATTGCGACAAATAGTGGAGCATCAGATCATGTTTATCCTGCAATAGCATAACAATAAAATTCATAGTTATTTTTGTACATATTATATATTACCTAACTAGAATTTACTAAGACATTGGTTTAGCATATCTAACAGCTGGCTTCTACACTGATGTCAGCAAAATGATCCTGACTATTGCAACTGCAGGCACCAAAGCTTGCCGACATTGGCGTCCATGCTTAGAACTATCTTTGTTCACATGTCAGCATGAGAATGTTTCCACTCAGTGGGATAATAAGACAGAATGTTTTGCAAACAAATAGACTACCTGAAACTTTTTTTCTTCAGCGAATTGCCTGCGGTAACATGCTTCTAAATAATGAATGACACTCTTTTCCACTGGATTGAGTGGATCTGCAGGGACATCAACTTGATCTGGTGCTATTATATTTTTTTCAAGGTCTTTTGATGTTAAAGTCAGCCTTTTTTGAAGAGCCTGAAAGGTTTTTTCAGAGTTATTAATGGTCGATTACTCTGGTCACTTAATTGGTTTATAGGGTTGATTAATTAACAAGTTAATTAGTTAATATGGTTGACTGCAGTACATGGTAAATACATAGGAATATTGCAAATTTGTACAGAAATCTTTCTGAGCTAAATATCCCAATATATTCTTACCAGTTCTAAGTTGTCCCAGTTGAGATGTTGCAACATATCATTACTATTAATATTTTGCAGAAATACGAAAACCTGTGGTGGACCACCAAATTCTTCATCAAACTTGTTTCGTTTATCTGGAAATGTAGACCTTGATAATTATTAATTAACTAAAACCTATTGTACAACAGCTTTGTATCTGGCATAATTGACCATAACGAAAAAGACTGCGACATGTACATTTTACCAGAATGCATTGCAGGCTCAAAGCATAAATGAGTGAAAAAAGATGACAAGAAAAACATCTAATGTTATAAAATGTAAACACAACGAAAAATGTAACCTCTTGTATTATGCCTGCTTGTCAATAGACGTCACTTTGCTTTTTTAAACAATTTCTGACCGCAATGCTTGCCGGTAAAATGTACATCCACCGTCTTTTTCGTTATGGTCAATTAGCACCCCAATGCCAGTTACTCACTTTTCTGAACAAAATTAGCTAATTTAACACCTGAAAATTTTAGAATTCAAGAAGTTCAGATGAACTTGCTTTGTAAATGCTAACCAAACTTACATCTATAGTCCTTAGCATGCTGCTCAGCTTTAAGACCAATTAAAAAGATCCTCTGTAGCAAGTTATTCAAAATCCACTTGAGGTCAAACAAATCTTCTTGGTCGTCACTACCTTCTAACTCTGAATTGATTTCTAGTTTATCTGTACTTTCCATTACTCCTTGAACAGTCTCATCTGCACCCATTCCTGCTTGAGTAGTTACCCTCTGGGAACTAACTACTGTTTCACTTGGATATTCCATAGTTGTTTGGATGGTATTACTCTCTGAAGTTTTGACTTGCAACGCATACTGGATAGCATCTGTTACTGAAGGAAAAAGTGCTGTAAAAGGATTCCCTTGGAGATTGCTTTGCTCAGAAGATCCATCCGATTGTTCATTCATGGTCAAAAAATAGTTTCACCTGATAAAGTTTAATACATGGTCAGATTAAGAGCTGCTTTAAATTTTTATAAAAGAAAGCTCAGTTAACCCATTCAGAGGGGGACAAACTGAATAATCCTTAAAACATTTTGCTGACTAAGCAATATATCACAGGAGTGTACAGCCACTTAATGAGTTAAATCATTAAATTTCCCTATAGCAAGTAAAATACTTTACATCTGACACATAGTTTGGTATTACCCAACGTAAAATAACAAACTAGTGCAATATTATGCAAGGGTCACTTGACCAGGAAAACGTGTCTGCACTGGCGTACTCAGCGGAAGAAGCATACCATCTGAATGGTTACTATCTACAGTATGAAATAGGAATATACGACAAGAAATGTACTAATACGCTTATGCATCTTGCCTTAAATACCAATGAAAAAACAACACGAAATCACTTATATCAGTATTTCGAAAGCGCAATTATTCTACTAGACTTCGTGCATTTAACAATTTAACTATTTAAATTACGTCATCCACTTTTGCATGTATATCTACTTCCTCCCCCCGTCACGTTGATAGGTTCCGAATGGAATATTTACATATAGAAACAAAACAAAAAAATTTCTCAGACAAACACATATCTAAGGGCATTTGGTTGATAGAAATGGGTTTTCAATTACATCGTAGAAGTGAAATAACCATATCTAAATTCAAAATGTTGTAAAAAGAAGTTTTACCCATTACCCAAGTGGCCATTTTGAAGACCCTAGAAAGCTATAAAATACAAGTATATCCAGGGGGATAAGGTGAAATCCTGTAAAACTAAGAATTGAATAAATGGCGGGGGGGCAAGCTCAACTGACAACATAACATAAGACTGTTCGATTTTTTGGTCGTTTGGTGAACTGGCTGAACGATGATAACTTTATCAAAGAAAATACAAGAGAAAAATAATAAAAAAGAGACCACTTCAAGGCTACGATCTGTTCGAGATATATTATTGACAAAAGGTTAAAATAATGTTGCTTCTTTGACACTTGACAGTTCAAAGTTTGTTTGACATTACTTTTCAAAAGTAGTTACCTATCCATGTTTGGTATTTTTACAGAAGTTCCTGAAATGATAGAAAATTTACCAGGTCTGTTTGTGTCTTCTACAAATAAATTATACTGTTGAGCCGCAGATACATTCACTTGAAAGCACAACAGTCTTGGTGTTGTTTCTCACTAGATACATGTGAAGTAGTTTTTAAAGACCCAGATATATTGAAAGAATTTGAATTGACAGTCAAGCCAGGTAGCATAAGCATACAGACCAGTCTAAATTAACTGTCACTGTATCAATAATACAGTGATGTCATCCATCTTGTTTCACTCATTGAGATAAGTCAGTAACTACTTTTTAGAGGAAGGATTTTGGTCAGGAGGAACCTTTCACTTTCATATACATATACCAGAAGAATATAATATAAAGGTACAAGCTATAACCTAGTTTTCATACATCACAAGTCAATGGCCGTACAGTTAGGTTGCATAGTTTAAAATATATTCTTTGCATGTTTAAAGCCCCCACAAGCAAGCTGTAAAACAAGAATATGGCATCCAAATATAAATCAAGAAGGACAAATATGTTTAAGGTATTTTGCTCCATATGCACCTTTCACATTATTAACATCTCATGCTTTTAAGCAAAACATTTACATGTCAAGTCGTTTTCAGTTTGTTAAGAGAACACACAATAGATGGTTCTGGGTGGGCTCCAACCAGAAAGTTAAAGGTACATTGACATTCAAAATGACTTTGATGCATATATCAAAGACAATTATATACCAAGTATAACTAAGTGTTATGCTCTAAACATGTGTTTTTCATGATAGGATTTAGTTTGGGGAATCAATTCACTATTTACAGTAAGTCATGGAAAGTAGAATACAAATTATTTTTTAAAAAAACATGTCTTTGTATGCTGAAAAAGAGTAACGTAATTATAGGATTTATTAGACTTTGATGATGCATTAAACACAGAAGCTGCTGAACAACATAGAAATAGTAAGGCAAGTCTCGAAAGAAAAATACAATTGTATTCATCAAGATGTCTTAGCATTTTCAGTCATTAAGAGGCCCTTGTGTTTCATATGTTAGACTTTGTGAATTTGCATGCACATTATTCACAATTTACTTACCAACATTTACTTTAAACTTTGCAGGAAGGATTTCAAATGACAGTCCAGAATTTTATTCAAACCTATGCCTCATGACAAAAAATGATAGGTCGAAAAATTATCAAAAAAATATCACAAATATGCTGAGTAGGCACTTTAAACGGAATATATGGAGCTATTGAGCATGTAAAACTATAAACTCCTAAAGAATTTATTTTGCTCATGAAGCAGAGAAGTGGAATCCTGATACCACGTAACCTGGATGAAAGTTGAATAGTGGTGTATAATTTATAATATGTTGTGCATATTTACATATTCTACAGCTAGAAATATATTTTGGTGTTTTGATAGAAAATTTTGTTGAAATTTTCACAGACATTGTGGTAAATCAGTATTTAAAAGGTTAAATCTAATTAATAGATTATTTAAATTACTACTGATTTTAAAAATGATCTGTACCATTGGTAGAAAACATGTTTTTATTCATACTTCTTACGTTTTTGTTGAAATCAACTAGTTTTCCATCTTTGTACAGTAAACTACACTAATGCATTTTGCAGATTTGAAATATATTATATAAATAATTCGATCAATAAGTTATCTCACCCGCAAATACTTCTTATGGATTCTTTGTCTGAAAAAACTCTTTGAAACAATTTCTAATCTCCTCTCTGACTTCGTGTAAAATTTCTTCTTTCAACTGATAAGAAAAGGGGCACATCTTATTCCAAAATGCAAGAGTTGGAATGAACAAAGACCTTGACCATTCATCCCTAAACCACATCTCCAATATCCATGACCAGAGGCAGATTAAGGGTATTCATGGGCCCCTGGCTGTTTTTCTGATTGGGCCCTTCTGGGTCTCCCCTTACCTCGAATATCATTTAAAAAATACTTAGGCACCCTCCCAAAGAGGACTCGCAAATCTTTTGGACCCTGGCTGCAGCCCAGTCAGCCACCCCCCCCTCTTAATTCACTTCTGTCCATGTCTACATCTTCACCGCACATACGTTTGCATAAAACATAATCACAAAGACAAAACAAAAGCATAAAACAACGTTTGCTCGCTTATCAAATTATCCACTATACACTATCTTACCGACGAATTGCGTTCCACGCTGTCTTGTCGTAATTCCTGGATTTCTTTCTTCAGCTTCATGACGTCGGTATGACGTAGTACATCCGGGGTTTCAGAGCTCAGACTAGGCTCACGCGATGCACTTGGTGATGACACAGGCGAGACCGTGGTACTCGATATAGAGCTGAACATCTTGAGTTGCTCATGAAGTAACTGTCTTGTCTAAAAACGAAGTATAACGGACAATGGACATTAGTTCATAGTATATTTGAGTTATGGTACATTTCGCCAGTTGAATCAACAATCCAACTTGAGTACAGCTCTTGCTACATACGGCATACAGATCTTGCTCTGAGACGCTTTTCACGAAATTTCAACGCTTTTTACTGTAAAGTTTACGCATATTGTGTAATCCACATTTAAATATTAAGCGTTTCCTTACTAGATCAGAGAAGTTGCTCGACTCGCTTTCCCGTCGTTTGACGTCTTCATCTGGGTGTTCCATGACGGATTGCTTGTTCTAAAAGATAATAAATCAATATGAAGCGACGATGTCTAAAAAAAGCATTTATTAGTTACATTGGTTAATAGTGACGTTGCATATCTAGGCTCTACTTACAATTCCCTGTAGCTCGGTCTGCAGTCTAAATATGTATTTTTCCAAATGTTTCAGTTCCTGTTGTATGCAGTTGAGCAGTCGTTCACGAGAACGTTGTTGCAGCCTAGTGACGTAGTAAAGAAAAACCAAGGATTAAGACTGTGTTTTGTCTTGTATATCTCTCCGCGTAATGCCCAGATCATGCCCAGGAGAAATTCATTAGCCACAAAGAAATTCAATCTCATGACTCGTGGTAGTCTTGCCCATTGTTTTGAAGGAGTTAGTCTTCGACATACGGTAGTGTCAGTTTATAATTCAGCATATACATTCCTGAATGTGTTACTGTACCTTTTTGGCCGTTTATCTGAGCACATGACAGTTTCCACAGAAGATGCCAATTGCATCAAATGGATTCCAGCTTTGTACATTTTCACACCTTTGAGTGAGTTTTGTAATTCGTCTAGTCCATCCTGTATTAAATGACAATGCTTTAATATTGCAGAAGGGACAGTCCCTTGTCTCTAACAAGATAGCTTCGTGATATTAATTTACCTGAATACTAAGTCCATTTTTAAAGTAACCTCCAGATTTTAAATCATCAGTTCTCGTGCTTAAACATTTGTTTTTTCTCGAACTATCTTGATCATCATCAGTATTGTGATGTCGAGGCATTCTCTCAAACGTTCTGTAGTACGACACAGCATGAAAAGGTTCACGAAACTTAGAATCTTCAGTCTGCTGAAGTGGCAATGAAATGAACGTCCTTTGTTCATTTTTAAGACGATCTGACTCCTCCAAACTTTGAATTGTACTTCTTCTGCTGTATTCAGAGTAAGAAGAAATTTCCTCATCAAAGTTTGAAAAACATGGAAAAGTTTCAAATCTATGTCCCGAAATTGTAATTTGGTTCGCTTTTGAGCATTGGTTAACAGTTACAGTGACTTTACTGCCAATGGTAGCTTTGCGACTGCGCAGTGATAACTTTCTTGGACTCTTGACCGTTCCTTTGTATGACAACTGTATCTGCGGTCGCCTCTTGTTCTCAACTGTAGTCCAATTCTGAGAACCGTACATGTTGAGCTGTGTTGAAGTAGTCTGTTTTTGACAACGAAAATTGTTCATTTCTTTTGTGTTCTTTATAGTAGAACTCCTACTTGAGTTAGTAACTACAGGTGAGAGTTTTTCAATATCAGGCGGATTAACAGTGGACATTTTACGAGAGTTTCCTACCGGTTCAGATATAGTCACGGTCGGTATTCTCAAAATTGGAAGATGTCTTGGAGTTGAAGTAGTTTTCAAGTCAGACACGTCAAAGCGATCTTTGACTGTCGCCGAATCGCTGTTCATGAGCTCTGGACATTGGCTTAACGCCGGGTCGCTATCGACTGGCGACGGATTCTGATTATCACTCAAAGATGACGTATCCTCAGCAAAATACACGGACAACGAGGGTATCGAGTTGTCGGTTTGAGGAGCACACCACTGACCGCTAGTCACAACTGGATCAACTTCTTGGTCATCTCGACATTTATCGATCCAATCTCCGTTATAATTGTAGTCCGTTTCCTCAGATCTATTGCTCGCAGGTACAATAGATCCAGGTATACTATCTCCGGGCTCACCAGTGGCTATACCATGATCTTCACTTTTGGTCAAAGCAAACGTTTTTTGTTCACCTTCACTCGCTTGCCACAAATCAGACAGAGATGGTATTGTAGTCATACTAAGACTATCCTGACTATTCCCCTTGAGAGTTGAACGAGTGCTCTCAAAACTTAACGTTTTTATCTGGGTTGGACTAAACGTAGCACTACCCTGAGAAGAAAGCTCAACCTCTTCAGTAACTGGTTCTAAGTAGGTACCAAACTTTGAAGGACAGGTTTTCACAGGACGGGTGTCTTCTTTTGTCTCTTCTGCAGAAGACGGTTCGTTGACGTAGGATGCCTCGTGGTCAGTTGTGGACTCAGTAAACATGGAATCGCTCTTTTCATTCCAAAATTTTCTTGGGATATCATCATATCTCGCCATCACCCAAGGAGGTATTTCGGAATCCTAGAAAACATACAGAGAGCTGAAAAAATTGCATAACAAACACAATATTAAATAACCGTTATTGGGTGTACTTGAGAAAAAAAATATATCACAAAGAAAACGTTTCACACTACATTTCATTTCGCTCCATTGAATACAAACCTAGGCAACATGAGTAAATATATTGAACATACCATGTATGTGGCGTTCTCAGAATCTTGCATACTACGTAGAAACTGCCCGGAGTCCACTCCCTCGCATACAGTTCCCGTAGTAATGAATCTCTCAGGGATTTTATCCAGAACCCCAGGACCACAAAATCCCAGACCTTTTAATACATCCTCGGGATCGCTCTCACGTGCAGTTAACAAACTTGAGACGCTAGAAAATTTGGTCAACGAGCGAGTCTTTAATTTACAGCAACGCGACGTTAAATTAAAAAAACAGTCAGTTTAACTGTGACAGTGCTACATTACAGAGGACTCGCTCAAGGAGTAGACACTTCGAACAAGTGCATTTACCGTTAACAATAACATACATTGCGTGGAAGGAGATAGATGATTAATCTGATGTGGTAAATTATTTACGATCTGAATCCACTGCAAATCCGCTCATGTACCATAGACACATTACGTCTTAACTCTTAGGAAGGTTTGTAATTTTTTTGGAAGAAGCTCAAAATTTTTAAAGAGTTCTTGTATGCCTACAAACTCTGAGGTACTTTCTTCGTCATCCAAACCAAAGCTTCTCGAAAACCTTCTCGAAAACCGTATTGTTGCGAAAAATTTACCCCAGAAATGCCAAAAGTTAGCTGCTAGCATTTCAGTGCACGCAGGCAAGGAAAATCCGCGTATCTCAGAGAGTAACCAAATATACTACTTTACACAGTACTGTACAACTTCAGGTGCAAACCTTGTAGCAGAGGACAAAGCAGAGGTATCACTGTCGTATGATCTGTCGTATGACAAACGGTTGGTTAAAGAAGACATTCGTCCAGTCCATGAATACCATCTGGAACTACCGTCCGAATCACTAAAGAAGCATAAAACTCTAACTTTCAATCAACATACGTTTCTATGTCCTAGATACATGTATTATATTAGCATTATTTGGATGCAGTGCCATTTTAAAGCAATATATGGCAGACAGAAGTTACTTCATTCGTTATAAAACTGCGTCATATAAATCTTGAGTTCTTCGCATTTTATGCTATATTGCGATTTGCAATATATATAGATAACGATGCAACATTTACTGTGAAATACATCTGATTTTAATACACCCGAGTCCAAAATACACCAATTTTTGTCAACAATGTGATATTTAAAGTATTCCCACTGTTGATGGTATGATACCAATAACAGAATTTAACAACAAGCAACGTACTAAAAGTTCATGATGTGCTGATGTCTCATGCAGTATGTTGTGGCCAAATACAGTAGTTGCACAAAGCCAGCATCAAAAATCGTGTCTAACCCCTCATATTACCTTATAGAAGGACTGTTGTGAGTTCTATGTTTTCTTTGAATATCTGTAGCTTCGGCACCCAGAGACAAGTCATCTTGATTGCTTGATGAACCTTAATTTAGAACCACATGTTCAGTACTACCATTACCCAACAATGAAACAAAATGTAATTATAAGAGGGTAGTGCACCCAGTGGGACTCTCGCCACTTTATGAACTAAGACAAGTTATAGTCCTCTTACTTACATGCAGAATAACCTTGACTACATTCTTTGCTTGAATCATCACAAATAAGATTGCTTTCCTTCAATGAGTTGATCCATTGTGCTACCGAAGATGAACCTGATGCTATGTCTTCCTCACCTGAAAGTTACAGGGTACATAATTTACTCATCAGGATATGAAGGTAGCTTGCCTGATATCAATGCCCAAAATTTTCATACTTTTCGACTTCAAAACTTCATCTGAGATTTCGTCTCCCAAATTGCACACAAGATGGTCGTCACTTTTCATTGCTTTGTAGATATATTCACCAGTGAACATCAAGGAGGTTCTTGTCCAAAGCGTTCCTCACTTTGATGCAAATCAAATGTTCCAAAGTCATGTTTCAAAATGTGAAAATGCTATGGGAAAATATGATCAAAAGAAATTACATAACTTTGGAAGTGTACCTTGCTTCATCTAACATAAATTAGCTAGGCAGATGTGCAGCCTAATTGCACCAAGCAAATGTTAAAATCTACTAGATTAAATCTACTTTACCATTTCAAATGCTATACAATCTACTTGTCTAGCTTGCTTTGACCAATGTCAGGCCATTTTACATTTCACAGAAAACATCGGACTTATCAGTTATCAACTTATTCAGATGCAGACCAGTACATTCTGTTTTGTTATATTTGAATATGTAAAAATAAATATATAATTGTGCTTATCAAGTTGGAGCTCTTGTACATGGCTGACCCTGTTGACAAGTAACATCATCTAGCATTACGCACGGATAAAAGCAAACAAGAGAAAACACAACACAGTAATATGTGAAAAAGGATGATTAATTCACATGCTTTTGGGGCTTTAGAACTTCGAGCAAATAAGACTTACATAAAAAACATTTGAATCTAGCGTTGTAAGTCGAAATTCGAGAAATTATCAACTATATTGTAAATTAAATATAATTGCCACACCAAATCGAGACGTTTTACACCTATTAGAATACTGTCTATGGTAGTATTGGAAAGTTTACTCATACATTTAACCTCTTCGAACGAGTATTTAAGTTAAATGAAGTCTTTCCGGTAATAAATCATAACGCCAAACATGACACGGAGCATGCAGATCGTTCATAATTTGCTCAGCAAATGAGCAACAATCGTACATCTGTTGGTTCCTCTATCAAATTGCCCGAGCCAGTATAAACACTTCTAGATTCTTCCCAAACGGAAATATGCCATTATTCTGCTAAAAAACTGGAAGTATAATCCGTAGTCTGGCTAGTGTTAATGCTCACTCAGCCACATTTACTTTCCTTTGAGGAACTTCTAAATACGTTTCTACGAGTCTTGCAGCTTTGTCTACAATAAATATACGGTTTCACTTTACCTTACAAGGTAGAATAAAGTATACTTAGGCGATTTGAAATTGTATTATAAGTTCAAATTTTCCTCCAGGTCGTTGGCCGGCTGACCAGAAAGCACATAATTTCGAGTTCTAGCCAAGATCTTTCTGAGGGTAGGAGGAGCTTAATTAAAAAGGTCCAAAATTCAAATCCCAAGATCTAAATTAAATCCCACCCCCGTCACCAATTTCAAAAGGAAAACAAAAT
The DNA here is from genome assembly GCA_025400075.2 of Phenganax stokvisi. Taxonomy (NCBI): domain Eukaryota; kingdom Metazoa; phylum Cnidaria; class Anthozoa; order Malacalcyonacea; family Clavulariidae; genus Phenganax; species Phenganax stokvisi. The sequence goes on along the minus strand of JAODVQ020343386.1, from coordinate 2,490 downwards.
ATTTCCCGTTGGATATTCAAGTAGAAAGCATATAAACAAGAGTAAGGCTCCAAAAACTCAACTGCTAACCTTTGTTATTACTACGGGTACCAATCTTACTCTTGTCTTATAAACAAACTGGAAGTGAATTTTCCCCGCAACAATGCCAGCTGGGTGAGTTATCGGCAGATGATAGTACGTGTGGGTGCTTCTTCATTAGACTTTACAACAAGGAGCTTACTTAAAATCGCTTTTTGTCACAGATTGTGGGCGAGAAAATGACGCAGAAAACACTCGTTTTAATATTAAGCGAACGAGCAACATTCTTCTTACTCCCATTTTAAGGCGTTCAACTTATTTGCGACTTTCAAAATCATTCTAAATGACATTAGAACGTACACATTGTTGCAATAAACTACTTTCCGACTTTCAACAGGAAATGCCAGAAAGTAATAAACGAAATTGTTACTCATTGAGTTGTGTTAGTCCAGGTCTCTTTTGAAAAAAATATGTAACAAAAGTTTCTTTTTAAAGAATCAGCGGTCGTTCATGAATTCAGAAAGTGTACAAAGAGTTTTCATATCCAAGGAAAAACACCAGTCCATTTCTTTTAACAACACAATACTTACACAATACATGTAAACTGCCGCGCAGTCATTATAAAATAATTGTCAAGTTTTTATATTTACAGAAGCCATTTGTGGATATTCAATAAAACATATAATGTCTATAGTTTGTTAAATAATATACTTACCATTCGATTCACTTTGAGAAAGCCTAACAACGCCTAGAATTTTTTGCAGTCACTTTATACATTACACAAGTTTAAAAGCTCGCCATTCACAAGGGAAAACTTATAACCCTTCCAACGCATTTTCTGGTGTTCTATGCACCCATAGACTACGTAGCGCGCGGTATTCAAATTGTGAATTGGTTATTGAAACTTGTAAACTCTTCGAAAAAGACAAGCGCCATTTGAAAGCTAATTTGCATGCTGACATCATCTACACGTAGAGCGGATTCTTTAATATTCTACCCATTCTGTAGTCGTAGATCTGCCGACAGAAGAACACCAGTTTCGGGTCACATGATGTTGGAATCTCTTCTTTACTTGTACCAGGGGGTTCAACAGGTGGAACAGGAGTAGATAATGATAAGCGAGAGTCCTGAGCACGTTTCACGGCTGCTCTGTGTCTTGACACAGAAAAGGAAATATTTTAGTGGAATTAAAATATCATCAAAAAAGCTAATTAACATTTTCTGTTTATGATATCTGTGATTTGTAAACTTGTTTGGCCAAAGGTTCCGAGATTGTATTACTAATTGAGGAATTACATACCTGCAATATTCTGGATAGCCAAGAACATAACATTTGTCAACTATACACGCAACACTGTTATCATCTTTGTGACGTGATGCTAAGATCTCGTTCTACAAAGTAAAGAAGATTAAACTGCAACGTCTAATGGAAAACAAAACTAAAAAGTTAATGCGTCAGATCTTAGGAGCGGCCCTGACTCGCTTGGGCTAGCTTCAAACTACACCATGAAAAATGCTAGATCAAAAGAAAACGAAAACTTTCCTATCCGTTTTTAGATTAACAGCTAGTTCTCCTCTCCGATATAATAGCCGCAGGATACGAATGAACAGACGAATTAATTCCTCTCTGGAAATAGTTTCTCTGGATGGGAAATAATACTTAAGAAATAAAAAGAGACCAGAATGATTAGCCAATGTATTACCTCGCCATGCAAATCAGGTTGCTTGCCCATTTCAGTCTGTTCTGGGCGATAGTACCACAAGACACTCATCATCATTTCACCTTCATTTGGACCTGAAAAAAAAAACATGCATTGAGTAGATGAAGACCATGGAGTAACAAATCACAACTTGTAGCACTCACCCTCATCTTCTTCCCAAAATCCAGAGACCCGAGCTACAAATGGCAGATCCTTTCTTCGAGGTCCCGACTTCAATAACACTGAATCACGAACGTAGATCACTTCATCGTTTCTTTTGATTCCAATGTAATACTTCCTCATTACTTTAGTTTCATTCTGTGGAGAAAAAAAAGATGCTACTTAGTCATTACCAAGCCTATGCATCGTTCAAAAACAATAAAGGTCTAAAAAACTTAACCCGAACATACTAATGTAAAAAGTTTAAACAAAAGTCGCCGTTAAAAAATTGCAACGCTAGAAGCAGAGAAACATTACAAACTCCTTTTTATCATAGCGCCACAGGCCAGCGTAGTTTCTTACATGCAATTATCTACCTGATTCCCTAATGTGTAACGACTCCATGTCTAGTTTTACACTAGCATTTACAACTTCTAAATGGTGCGATTATTATGTTGTTACTTGGGCAAGTCAATTTTTAGATTTTTTGTATAACAGGGACCGCGGAGCAGGGGGGGCTGGGGGGCTATAGCCCCCCCAATAATTTTGTCGGTCGCAATTGTGAATTTTCGAAATTTCTACATTAGTATGTGACGTGCTAGTACGTAGTTGA
>JAODVQ020343284.1:0-11765 GCA_025400075.2 Phenganax stokvisi | reverse complement strand
TGCCAAAACCACGCATTAAATTTACACCTTGTGTCTACATGATATACCAACTTCCTGTCATCATCAGAGGCTTGTTTAGTCTCCAAAGGTGGTGCCATTGGTCTGTCCTGGTAAGTGAGTGGAATAAAAGAAATACATAATACATTTAATAAAATGTACTTACATTTCTACTTCTGATAGAGTCACTGAGGTTAGAAGAAAGTGCCTTTAACATAATGGCACGACACTTCCATTTACGTCCATTAGCTCGAGATTTCATGTCAAGTGTACTGTACGGACCTAACGTGCAACTACTCGTGGATCCCTCGCACTTGTTCACGTAACTTGCAAGCAAAAGCCACGCTCACTTACCTTGCTTACCGCATGTGAAAATGCAGTGTGATGACTTACCTCTGAATGACTCGAGAATTCAAGACTTATCTTTAATTGAGAACCATGAAAAAGTACCTTTTGGATATTTAGTAACTTCTAGATAAGCTGCCTAGTGAAAAAATAAAAGAAAGTGCTGGGAAGTGACTGGAAAAAAAAAGATACATCAGTCTTGTTAGCTCTTGTTCTCTGATCACGGATTCTTTACTTCGTCTAGTACAGTGGGTCCCGGATAATATCATACTCTGCGTGACAGCTGTTTTTATTACATAAAGCGGGATATTCTATAACGCGGAGCGGAAGTATTATGGGTTATTACGCCACATTATGTGCCTATTCCAGGAAGTATTAGGAGTTATTACACTTTCATTAACAAAAAAAACAAACACTTAAGATCATTTTAAGTCAATACTCAGGAGAAGGAAGAGAAAAGAAATCCCTTATGGATGTTTGAGTGCTGGCTGCTGAAAACAACTGTAGCAGTTGCTTATCCAGTGCATAGAAATTCTTCAGCTCAGCTCCAGACCTTTCAAGATAACAGCGTACTGTTTGCATGGCCAGCACAACATCCACACGCTTAGGCAATAGTGATGTGTAGGTCTCGCCATCGTCGTCTTCATCGTCACTCTCAGGTTGCATTGTGCCACTATTCTTCTCTGTGATTCGAGAGCAGATATCTTCCTCAGTAAGTTCTCCATGACATTCTAGTGATGCATCTAGATCCACAAATGATTCGAATTCACCTGATAGCATGCCAACAGGAGGCTCTAATGCTGCCTCTTCAATAAGAGTAGTTTGAGGTACAAATCCGGCCTTAGCAAAACAATTGGAAATAGACTCAGGTTTCACATCATTCCATGCAACTTTTAACATGTGCATTGCATCGAGCATGTTCACTTTATGTGATGGCTGAGTGACAGTAATCGTGGCTTCACTATCTAAATGAGAAACAATTCTCGAAATCATGCTCTTTCGATAGAGTGCTTTCAAATTTAGAATTATCCCCATGTCACAAGGCTGCATTAGGGATGTGACATTGGGAGGAAGAAAATGAACATCAACATTTGTAAGCTCTGCACCACAATCCTTGGGGTGTGCAGAATATTGTCCACCAAAAGTACAATATGATGATCCTGTTTAAACATATCCCGATTTAATTCAACAAGCCATTCGTTATGCGGCAACTGCACGTTTAACGGTAATGCTTTCTGCGACCAAGGAAATTCAGGACGTATCAGAGGAGGCGGGAGTAACGAACTACTGACACTCTCAGTAATAGAGGAGTGAACTCAACTAACATCTGCAATCAAGAAGATAAGGGACGTATCAAAGGAGGATGCATGTATAGTGAGCTACTGACATTGACAGTAACAATGGTGCTCTCTGAGATCAAGAATATAGAGGACGTATCAGAGGTGGAGGAGGGTATTGGAAGCTACTGACACTAACATGAACACTGGTGTTCTCTGCGATCGAGGATATAGAGGATGTATCAGAGTAGGAGGAGGGTATAGGAAGCTACTGACGTTAACGCTGGCGCTCTCTGTGATTGTGAAGATAGAGGACGTATCAGAGGAGGAGGCGAGTATAGTGAGCTACTGAAATTAGCGGTGACACTCTGCGATTGAGGAGGTAGAGGGCATATTGGAGGAGGTGGGTATAGCAAACTGCTGATTCTCTCAATGATTAAGGAGCAAACCTAACTAAGATCTGCAATCGAGAATGTGGTGGATGTATCAGAGGAGGTGGCGGGTATAGTGAGCTACTGACTGGTGACGCTCTCTTTGTAATTATTGTAGTAAAACAGATCAATCATCCTTATAATAATAATTTTTATAAATAATAGTCGTTATTGTGTTTTGCCATAATATAGGAAATGTAGGTATAGTGTTTCGTAGAATCATCATGAGTAAACATACTTCATTTACACTCATCCAAATTAAGCCGTGTTAAATATCCCAAGGACACGTGAGTACGTGTAAGTGTCGGTGTCTTGCATGTTCCTCATTACAAGCAGAATGAGTATATTAGCACAATCATGTATTAGCTCTAGAATAAGGCCCATTGGAATGAAATTGGGTGTTACGTTGTTTTGGAAGCCAATAGGAGGAGGGTCCTGGCACCAGTTACAAACACCAAAAATGTCACCAAACTTCATAATAAACATTTCTCTCTCCCAGAATGCTTGAGATTTAAAACTCCACCTGCTGGTGCATTATACACAAACAATTATATATCACATTGGGTAACTGAGGATGAAATTTGGTTTGGCCAATATGCAATCTTTAATGAGGTTCCTCCAATGCATTTCATTATAACAGAGTTGACTGGAAAAGGAGGGAGAAGGGAGAGTCAACTTTGTGTTTTTAATAATTCTGAGTTGAGTTATTGTAGCAAAATCACCCAACAGTACCCATTTAAACTCAAACATTGAGAAATTGCTTCAGTCAAACTGCTCCTAACCCACAGCTTCCAAAATTCCTACTTTGATCCACTGTTATAAGATCAGATCATGACTTGACTTAATGGCTCTTGCCTTTCCCTAATCTGAAAGGTGGAGTTGTGTGCATATATTATCACAAACATATAAGCATGTACCAAAGTAATATTTAATTTTACTCTTATTAAAGAAAGACCTCAGAGAACGATGAAATTGTTAATTTCAGTTGGTACTGTAACGTGGTGCAATTCAGACAGACATCCGTTTGCAATGTGTTTCAGTAAGTTCACAGTTGCTGCATCAGCTTTCTATGTCCTTATTTTGATATGCAGAAATGGAATCATCCATTTATTGTAGGATAATATCCACTGAGGGTGTTATTTTCTTTCAGGTTTGTCAAAATCAAAACTGGAAATTTGCATCAGAAATTTTGAAATCGGTGTGTCTAGTCCAGCAAATACAGGTTCACCTGAGCAAAACTTAGCATTGCTTGGCTTTTAAGCTCTAAGCACTATTCCCTTTCTTCTATGCATGCCTGCTTTCTGTCAGCCTCCAACTTCTGTATTGATCACTGACTTGGTAGAGAAGGGAACGTGTTTGACCCCTCCATGCGAGCACAGGTCCATAAGAATGCACTAAAACTAACCTATATGTTATATGTCCATAAACAAAGCAGTAAAGTAGCCAAGGCTCTGCTGCAAGAGCTGGCTGACAAACGAATCTAAACAAACCGACAAGACGGGTCCAAAGCTACTCTCTGTGCCTGCGGCTACGAAAGGGTGTTTTATGGCCTAAAATGTACTTCTTTCCAGCTTTAAGGTACTGAATGCTCATAGAGGCTAGAGGCATGTTCGCACTAATGCCAAATCCGGTTCGAATCCGCATCGACCCCAAATATATCATAAACCCGGATCCAAAGCAAATATGATTAACCCACATGCTTAGGTGGATCCAAGCCTGTTAATACTGGGTTCATTACCCGCTCTGAGTGTTTAAGGCCTTAAGCGCTTCGGTCATCACGTGGAATTTACAATGGCAGAATGGAAAGAAGACAAGACACAGGCTTTGCAGAAGGTATAGGTGTGGAAGACGGTCAGAACAAGCTAGTTGGAGTAGTAAGAAATAATACCATATTAAGCAGATTGCGCATGAGTTGGCAGCACTTGGGTTAGACCAAACATGGCAGCAGTGTCGAACTAGAATTAAATATCTTATTAAAAGGTACCGTAAGGTAAGCAAACAATACTGTAAATGGCTGCTTATATAGCTATACGACATATGTGAAGGACAACAATAATATGTCAAGCAAAGGGAGGATAAGCTGCCTATGTTACAATGATAGGAGAAATTCTAGGTACTAGAGCAGCCTCTACTCCTCCAGTTGTATTGGACAGTGGAACATCAACAGTGCCCGAGAGTCAAGAGGGAGGTAATAAGCAATGCTATTTAGAGCTCAGTCCTTTACATTTTACTTAGATACTGCAGAGCATGAAGTTGAACCAGATTTAGAAAGCAAAGTTGTATTGCAGTCTGATGACAACTTTCCCCTCGGTTCTACTGAAATGACTCAGCAAACTGCTATCTTTCATACATCAGCACTTGATGTAGAACGGAGTTGGAATAAAATGAAAGGGGCGTGGTCACTGATCATATCCGCCATGCCTCAGAGTCTAGGTTAGAACCAAGGACTTTTTATCTCCCAAACTATGCACACTGTGGCTAAACCACTTATGTAATAATGCATTGTGACCATAATGGGCCATGCTATACTGTGTTCTATTTTTTTATTGACTAAACCCATTGAACTGATATTCTGAATTGATTTTGTAATTCTTTAAAATTATTAGAACCACCTATGAACCTCTAACTAGTTACAGTACATTCTTCACTGGGTAAAAGTGGCTTAGCCACAGAGTGGATGGTTTTGGAGATAAACCTGTCCTTGGTTCAAGCCTAGATGTTGAGGCGTGACAGATAGGATTGGTAACCACACCCCTTTCATTTTATTCAGAATACTTATGACTAACACAAACTTCCTCTGACTTTATTTACCCTCAAAAGCTTGTCAAAAGAATGATATAAATTTTAACAAATTTTGCTCAATTTGAGAGGGAATGTAAGTAAGAAAATAGTTCTGAGTATTTACACCCATTAATCAATATTACACCCATCAATCAGATATGGGTGTGAAGTCTGTGATGAGATTGAGTGAAGTGACGGTTAGAATGAAAGTTAAGAATGGAGGAGGATGAGTAAATGAAATAGGAATAATTGTGCCGGTTTGTGGAGTAGTAGTCTGGTGTAGTTGACGTATAGGGGAGATCCGGTGTACGATCAGAGAGTCGTACACTCCTTACATCGACTCAGAGCTAGAGACAAGCGTTGCCGGAAATGACGAATATATTGTAGTGTCGAGGGGTGTGGGTCACGATACTGTATGTCGTCCCTTGTCTTCCCGGAATAAGCAGGCTAGTATACACGCCAGTGCAGTGAGGATAGTAAAGAGGTTAGCTAAAGGGATATTGCTTACGTTGAGAGTTTTCTGATCTCCTCTCGCATTATCTGCGGCTCGACAACTACTGCGTTCTGGCCAGCTTCTCTCTCTCATTCCACCAGTTCCTGCTGAGCTCCTATCGCAGCGGGTAGCGTGATCTCCGTGATTGTGGTGGGCATCGCAGCGGTCAGCTCTTCTATATCCGTGATACTGGTCGGCAGCTGGGGTTCTTCTATTGCGGGTGTCACCAGTGGCTCTGTGAAGTCCGTGTCTACCGCAACCGCAACCGCAACCACCACCACCACCACCTCTATCAGACGGCTCGTCATAGCGTTCAACGACTCTGTCGCCACCTGAGAAGCGTTGATCAGGAGCGGTTGGTTTGACGGTCGTGGTTCCACCACCAGAAGAGCCCTGATCACAGTGGTTAGTGGGATCTCCGCCGCCGCCTTTATTGGAACTGTTATCTGTACGGTGAGGGACTCTTATCAACTCTCTAAGCTACCTCCGCCTCTGGAGCTAGGACCGCTACCATCAGGGCGATCATCAATCCTTTCGTCGCGACATCCGGAGCTGTTGGTCTGTTGGTGGTGAGCGACTCCACTGCCGCTTGTAGTTTCGCCGCTACCTACACCGGAGCTCTCATCTCGGCGGTTGGCGGCTCTCTCGACATTCGGTGTTCCGCCGCCACTTTCACCATAGTTTTCGCTACGGTCAGCGGCTCTTCGACTCCCGTCGCCTTCAGGAGTGGTATGATTCTCTCCGTGGTGCGGTGCCTTTCTTCTTAGTTGTCTTGCTGGGGCCACCTTGGTGTTGGTGGTCAGTCACTCTTCTGCCGCTGATCGACCCTCCAGAGTGTGTGCGTGACGAGATTGGAGTCGAAGAAATCGGAGGCGAAGAGATGCGAGTTGGACTCGCTTGATCATGGTTGAGCCGAGTTCTCTTTGGTAAAGGTAGTGAGATAGAGCTCTGGTGCTTAGCCTTCCCTTTCCCCTTCCCCTTCCCCTTACCCCTTCACCTTCTCTTTCACGAGCTCTGGGAATGATTGGATGAGAAGGGAGGACGATGTGTTGGACTGTTGTTCCTTTGTGATTGATTCCCCTACTTGTGTGAGATGGCGTTCTAACTCCGAATCTATTGTGGAAGACGGTGAATTCATCTCCTCTTTCGTTTTGCCTTGATATACTGCTTGTTGTTCTTCTATGTTGTTCATTTGCTATATCTTGCGTCTTCCTTCACCTGATGTATTTCTACTGTCTAAATGTCATACAGTACTTTCATCACTTTTAAATGTGCTGCTGCTGGCCGGCTGGCGCTATATTTACTGTGCATGCATGCGTGGAATTTCCACATGCCTTTTTGTGTTGCGTATTAATAATGATGCTGGTTGATGGTTCTCTATTGAGCGTATGTCTGCGGAAGAGCCCTCAGGTTCATTGAATTCTGTATAACGTAATACATAACCATTTTTTAAATTGAATTCATAACTACATAATACCTACAAGGCAATCTCTCTCATCTCCTTTTCCCATAACAAGTAAAACACATACTGGGCATCTTTACGGAGATGTGAATGGAGCCTTGATTTTATATACTCCCCAGGAGATATGCGTTCTTTCCTTGGATAAAACTCTCCAAAACACCCAGTGGGAAAGAGTACGGGAAAACACAGGTACATCCAAATGCTGTTGTTTGGAACTTATGGCATTTTCAGTGATGCTCATGAGTTTATATTGTTCAATATCAGAACCTACTGAAAGCTTGTTGTCAAGGTTTCTAATGGTATAGGCCTGAAATGCATCAACCTCAGTTGGGGTCACCTTGTTTAACATCTCTGTAGTGGCACTATTAGTCACCTCAATAATCTGTTGAGTGCTCTTATCAATATAGGCTTCTTGAACATTCCTGTATAACCAGTTACGTGTCTTCAATTACTTCATTGCAGCCTTAATGTGTTTCACATTGACTAGTGCGCACCACAGAACCTTACTCTTGGTCGGCCTGCCATTAACAATAATATATAGCTCAGAATCAGGTGAGTCACAACCTTGGAGGTTAACCTTGTTCAAGGTATCTAATGTCTTGTTGAGTGGGAGGGGAAGGAAAAACATTGTGCCCTTGCAGGCTCTGAGATAATTCTATATCGGTACCTTGCCAGTGTAAGTACCTAGCCTCACAACTGTCTGGTGGCACTTGGCCCTGTGAATGAGCTGCCTACTGAGTAGATCTAGTCTAAACAGCTCCTTGGGAATGGGTACAGTCTGCAGACCATTAAGGACACACCTTGCTGGCATTATGCCTCTCCTATCTCTGCTCTTACAATATAGACACATGTACAATACTGGTGCACCCACAACAGATGGATAGTTTGAAAGATGGGCCTTTAGGTCCTGCTATATCTGAGATTTAAAAACTCATCAGAGAGACTAACAACAGACACACACTTCTCTGGTGCAGTCGTTCACATCAAACACAGGCAAGCTCAGGGAAATCATTGATTTCCTTCTCATCTCCAGCAATAACTGCAGCATGTGCAATGGCTAACTCTGTCTCTAGATTAGGCCTTCTTAGTGTGTCACAATAATCAGTCACTTTAAGTTTTTGGTAATTTTGCTCAACATCACAGCTAAGGAGAGATTTAACACCAGTAAAGGTAATCTACTCTCTGTGGTTCCCACATGTCAATGCATGGTCTATATCAGTACCTTTCCCAAAATCAGACATTGAGCCCAGCTGTATAGACCTTATTTGCTTTAAAGTTTTTAAAAACAGTCCAGCACACTTTCTATGAATCTGCAAGGACTTTCCAGCTAGTCTTTTTGGCAGCAAGACTAAGAACAATACTTAACAGCTTATTCCTTGACAACCTAGCTGTAACACCCATGTGTTGCAACTTAAAGTGTTGAATCAGGTCCTCTTTCATTTCACAGTCACCTTTTAGGTTTGCCTTCACAGCCCAACAGTACCGCTCTACGTCAAGCTGGGTGGGCATGGCAAACCGATACCTAGGTCTCACATTCACTATAAAGTAAGCCTTGGCTTTGAAATCTTTGAAATTTCTTATCCATTTTCCAGCCTTGCAGTGTGCTCTATAGTAGGCCTTTTTAGATCGTAGGTGAGCACGATAATACACCTTAGCAGCCTCAATCTTTTCCTGTGGATGTAAATTATACAAACATCTAGCCTGCCCGGTTACGCTCCTCCTACGTACAGACTGACAAGGCATTCTTGCACAATTAAGTTATCTCTCCTCATAGAAACAGCGTAGGTGGCCAGAGTAGGAGCAGAAAACAGTGGAAGGAAAAACCACAACTCCGTTCCAGGGCAGCACTCTGGGTTTCAGTGACCGTAAATACAATACCAGGAGCTAGCCCTCACAACAATCTAATAAAAGTCGTGCACAACCCGGAAGAGCATATTTTCCACTATGTCCGCGTACGCCTAGCTGACTCCTGGACAAATACCACCAAAAACTATACACAGAAAAATGCCGAAGCTTGAAGCAATACACTCTGGGGGGGGGGGGGGAGCCGCAAAGATTATGAGGCAAGTAGAGGGTAGTGGGCCTGTGTTTCATACTACAATACACACATGCGCACCAAGTGTGCACGTGTACACGGAGCATGCGCGCTATCTACCTATATCTAATACTTGTGTGTGGTGTGGTGTGTTGTGGTTGAGGGAGGTGTGTGTGTGTGTGTGTGTGTGTGTGTGTGTGTGTGTGTGCTAAGTGCAACGTGACGCGGCGGCGCAGTGGTGGTCGGTACAGTAAAAACTCCGAAGAGAGGACACTTTGGGATCATGGTCTTTGTCCTCTCTTCGGAGTGTGTCCTCTTCTTGGAGTTTGCTCTATTTTCACCTCTAAATGCCATGATATATGTTTGTGAGTATTGCTATACAACATATTATGTGTCCATAGAAGCACAGAGAAAAATATATTCATCATAGCTTAGAAACATTATACAATATGCCATAAAAAATTTTCGTCCATGCTATGGAATGCAATGGAAGTACTGCGAAGTGTGCAGCTAGGTACACGAATGACTGTATAACGTCATTAGCTATGTACATATATACTATCACTAATGTGCATTGTTTTAGGCTGTAACACACAAATATGCAGGAAGTTATCAGATAATTTGCTCACGCGTGTAGCGCAACGGTGACGTGCGGAGGGCGGAGTCGTACTGCTTTCTGCGGATACGTTCGTTATTTGGAGATAGAAATGCCGATTAGCGTGTCCGCCGCTTTGGGGAGGCAAACTACGTAGCAAAAAGCTGTCCGCCGCTTCCGTAAGAAAGGAGTGTTCGCTCTTCGGGAGTAGCTGTCCTAAAGTGGGAGTGGTCGCTTCTCGGAGTTTAGCAATGTATTGTATTATGGGAGTTTCAATCGGGACCTGATGGTTTGTCCGCTGTAGGGAGTGCGTCCACTTCTCAGGGTGTCCGCTATCGGAGTTTTTATTGTATATGGTGGGGGCCGCTGGGGTCGGACATGCGTGCGCACGGCGGGTATCACATGCCCTTCACACCATGCTCATGTGCATTCACTCTATAATGGCGTCGTTTGACTAAGATCATCTAGAAAGAGCTCAGTTTTGCCGTCAATGATACCCCCCCAACAAAAGGGGAACACTCCATATGGTTGCACATCCTGAGCAGAAAATTAACGCTTCGTCTGTTCCAGGTAAGGCGATAGTGGGTCTTAAGAAATGAACAAAAATTCGACCATTTCACAGTTCTTGAATGGGCGATTTCTTGACCGAATAACGGGAAGTATTCAGCAGCCATTGTGGTATATATACGGTTATGTGTAGACATCATGAGTAGTTTCTTAACTTTCCAGAACCGGCTTAGGCATATTCGCCAAGATATGAGCCGTTTTAGACTGAGATCACGTGAGATTCAGTCGTGTCATCCCTACATATAGAGTCTACCGACTCTCTGATATCAAATTTCACCATCCACGCCCCTTTCTTTCGCAAATAGTCCTAGGCGATGAACAATAGCGATATCATATTCATCGTCATTATATTTAAACATCAAAATAATCATTACTTCAATTTACATCAAAATAATCATTATTGCTCCAAATTCAATTATTAATTGCACTTCCTAATGTTATTTATGTATTGTTCTATGAACTATTGGAAAAAATCTCTGATATCGTCTCGAATAGTGTTTGGTATAGAACGTGTAGCATTATTGACAGTTAATGGATGACAGGTTTGTGAGGGGACTACGGGGTCTGTAATTAACCAGTCAGGCCGACAATGATCGCCAAGTATCTCACATAATATGTTATTTATAGCACAAAACATGAAACTATCATGGTGGGCACTATGGCGTGTGAACCGTGTCAAAAATGGTACGCGCTACTGTATAAACCGGGCGGTCACTCTAATGATGAGGTCAGTCTACTTTACTAGGAGATCGGTTTTTTCGTGGCGTGTTAACTTCATGAAATAAGCGGTTGGTCTACTTTGTTGAGAGGTAAGTCTAGTTCATGGAGAGTGTGAGAGCCGTAGGTGCTGAGCTCCTAAAAAGGCGCATGATAGTACTTAGGTGTGCGTTAATTGGAGAAAGACCAGGAGGATGGAGGGGTTTTAGGCAGACACCAAGTCATAGTGTCGGCATGTCACTCAAGCTCTAAATCTCTGCTAAGGAGGAATTGATTTTCAAGGCCTTGGACGGTCTAATTTTTGACGCGCGCCGATATATGTGTGCTGCTAAACGCGAGTAATAACGCGTTAAATTACATCACGCGCACGACCACGCCCACTTCCAAACATCATTATGTTGCAAAGTGGCCGAAAAATACAGCGCTTTTGCAGGTTTGGGCGTTTTCTTCTGCACACAGTTAAGTGAAAACTAACGTTATACATAGGGCATTTCAATCGGGACCTGAAGGATTGTCCGCTGTAGTGAGTGCGTCCGCTTTTCAGGGTGTCGACTATTGGAGTTTTTACTGTATAGCAACTAAAAATGTGGCAAAACCAACTGGTGACCTATTAGGCAATGATCGCTAAATTGGTCTCTAAAATTGTTAGAAGGAAGTAGGTGAAGTAGAAAGTAGTGTAAGAAGGACCTAAGAGCAGTCGGGAAATTGAAGGTCAATGATGTGAGGTCCTTCACACTAACATAATAACGAAAAATGTTTCAGCTAATTGTAGGCTCTGTTCCAGCAAATCTTGCAATGCATCCACTATGACCATTTCAGCACAAAATGAATATATATGCGTGCACCGCGCTCATCGCGTAAACTACGAGTGACGCAAATATGCATTCTTCTTACCTCGCTGGTAAAAGCGAACACTGTTAGATAGGTGGAAGAGCGACGATAGCCATCTATTGCCTGCAGCTGGGCAAAGGGCGGAGCTTTACTTTAGTAACCTTTGTACCCGTCTGTGGGGGATCCTACCCTCACTTACCCTCATCCACCCACTCTTCCTACCCCACACCTTCA
>JAODVQ020343073.1:0-11765 GCA_025400075.2 Phenganax stokvisi | reverse complement strand
GCTTCGTATCCTTTTTCGAAAAAATTCTTATATTTACTTACTCTAACTTTTTCACCTATCTTGTATTTTGGCATCGGGTATTTTCCAGTCCAATGTCCATGCAGAATAGTCCAAACCTGGTCTGAATTGTTTTTATTTACTTCTGCGGGTTTCATTAAGATACTACTATGTTTCGTGTGGTTGTAGTTGTGAACAAAACTAGCTAATACGTCTATCCATATATGAGTACCTTTAGAGTAGAAGTATTTCCACATGATCGTTTTTAAGGTTCTGTTGAATCTTTCCACGATAGCAGCTTTTCTTTCCGAATGCGTTCTAAAATAATTGATTTTATTTTTTTGTAACAAAGTTTTCACCCCCACGTTGTAGAATTCTTTTCCTTGATCAAATTGTATCTTATCAGGGTATTTTTCGAACCTAGCTTTAAATTCGGTTAAAAGCTTGCCTACAGCTTCCATCATGTGTTGGGTATCCTTCTTTTTTACGGGAATGGCAAACCATATCTACTCAGGATTTCGATCCCAGTTGACATCCAATTAAAATTATTATTTTTATATCTAAGTTTATTCATGTCCACGAGATCTAATTCGGCTTGTTCTGCTACGTCGTTGACATACGTTTTTTGGGTAAAATAATTCCTGCTAATTTTCTTATATCTCGTGTAAGTGTCTTGTGTTCTTAACCAAGCTCTTATTTGATTTCTAGTGACCAAGATTCCATTTTCTAAGGCTTTTCTGTAAAGAGATTCTACACCTTTATAACCAGACTTAGGATCATAATAGAGGTCTCTAAGTTCTTGTTCCTTCTTAAAAAGGTCTGTGGAACTCTTTTATTAAAAGCCGCATAGTGGCGTGTTTCGCTTTGCATGTTTAGACTTTGCCGCTTTGCGTTAACTAAGGTAGATTTCCATTAATATCGAGCCTACACCTTCGTTGATATTTGAGTTCGTCCAAAAAACTAATTTGTTATAAGTTCCTTCTCTTAATTCCACTCAAGCCTTGAGTAGTCGTAATAGGTAGAGTGGTAATAACACTACTTAATTTCCCATGCGTGTCGAAATTACTTGTTCGTTCCATGGCGTCGCAGTGTACGGTTAAGTATTTTAGCCCAAGAAGTACATCGGCTGGTTTTTCGCTTTTTGTCCAAGTAGATTTATTTATTTTCTTATCTAAGGAAAAACCTAGTATTTCTCCAAAACGATATAGAGATAGGTTTTCTGTTTCATGGAAAATATTAACATGATGATCTCGTGTCGTTGTGAACTTCACCCCTTCGGGAGCAAGTACTTGTTGGATGTCCTCAAAGGTATAATAACCTTCATCTAAGACGATGTCGCGACTTCCTACCTTGATGGTTTTATTCTTATTCTTGATGTTTTTATGGTTCCAAAAAACAGAGACGCTTTTCACAAATAATCGGGCTATTTTAATATTTCTTTCTAAAACGACTTCTGTGCTGTTTTTCTTATTTTCTATAAACACGGTAAGTTTGTAAGTCATTTATTAATGATTAAATAAATGGAAGTAACAACAGATAGATTATTCTCCGCAGCTCTTTTACCCATGTTTAAAAAGTATTATGGGGAAGACTACGACAAAGCGACGAAACTCATAAAAACTTGGGATGAGTCCGAGGCTAAGAAACGATTCCTTAATCGCTACCCAAATGCTGATCTTTCACGGTTTAGTTTTGAAGGTAGAGTCAAACGCGAAGCGGCAAAGTCTAAAGATCCTATAAGTCTTGTCACCATGACGTATTGGAAACGCAACGCGCATTATAGATACAATATCAAATGGATTGGTATAAAAAACAACATAGAGTTCTTGCGTGATCTTGGAATGACCAGTCAAAAAATCAAACAAGTATTAGAACATGAATGGACTCCACAGGTTTGGAATCATTTTGGTACCCTTAAAGGACTCGTGTTAGAACCTACTATTATATTCTCACATGTTTCTTGTTTTTCTCGCAGGACCTATCTATCACGTGACCTATAACTAATACTTCATGTAACTAAAACATAATATCCCTACCCACGTCAGTTCGGACTCGAGTGCTGAATTCCCTAACAAAATGGTAAACAAACTGTAAACTAATGATAAGAACAATGTCAATTTAAGTGTTTCGTGCATTATACTAAGCCTATTATAGTAACTCTTGTTTTTTTGCTTTGTTTATCTGATATTCTGTTCATCCCGATAAAATAGGGGATGATTTCGTCGTCTTTGCGAATATCGGTGCTCTATCTCCCGTTGGTCTTCTGTATATTCTTCTCCTGCTCTTCTCTCTTGCGGTGCTCGGTCATTTAGATCTTCCATTGGTTCTACTTCTCGTCTGCCTGGCGCTGCCGGCGCATCTGATTGTGCAACGTCCTCTCCAACGCTGGCGTCAGTGTCATCATCACTCTCTGAGCTGTCGCCATACTTATGTCCACTGAAGTGTTTGAAAAGAGAACAGTTCCGCGTAATCTGGTGTCCCTTGCGACACGCCGTTATCATTGTTTTTTTTATGGCGATAATCTTGTATGGTTTGGGGTCGAACCGTGACGTTAGTTTATTCCACTTTCGTTGTTGTACCAGTACTTGGTCGCCTATTTGCAGATTTGGTTGTTTGGCACCGCGACGCTTATCAGCGTAAATTTTTGACTTGTTTTTGATCTTGGCATCGGCTTCGTTTATTTGTTGGTTGATCGTTTCCATATTGACGGCAGTAGTGTGTTCAGGTAGTTTCGTGTGAATATTTCTACCAAACAGTGCAGTGGCAGGTGGTATTTTCGTTGTACAATGTGGTGTGGCACGATAATTTAAAAGAAATTTTTGTAATTCTTGTTTCCAGTCTTTCCTCTCAATGACTGCAGTTTGAAGACATTTCTGTAACGGTTTCATGACAGTCTCAGCTTCGGCATTAGCTTGAGGCCACAGAGGTGTAATCTTGTGATGTTTGATGCCGTTGGCGATCATGTATTGACGGAGTTCTTCACTTTGAAATGGTGGCCCATTGTCTGAAACAATCGTTTCAGACAAACCGTGGGTAGCAAAAATTCGGTTGAAACTAGTGATCGTTGATGAAGCATTTGTAGTACGAACGATTTCAACTGCTGGAAATCGTGTCCGGCCGTCAATAACCACAAGAAGCAGGTCTTTACTCGGTAATGGTCCAAGAAAATCGGCATAAAGGGTGTCCCATGCCTGCAAAGGAATAGGTAAAACATTTAAGGGTGCTGGTTTTACTGGTTGTCGAACTGATTGGCATGCTAAGCATGCTTCCACAGTTTCTTTTACTAAAGCATCGATACCGGGGAACCAGACTTTTTCACGAAGTACTTTCTTTGTCTTGACGAGCTCCTGATGGCCTTCGTGGCCATCAGTGTGGGGCGATGTGCCTCCACACCGAAAACAGTGCTTAAGTGGTTGAGATGTTGATGGTAGGTCTGTTCGAGTAGGAGGTTTTCTCTTTGGGTGTGGTCGTTGAAACTTATCACATGAGGTGGTACTATGACAAGTATGATGTTCAAATTGGACTTTGCAAATGTCATCACTGTCTTTATGACAATATGGGTTTGAGGGTTTGTGAGATGTTGTTTCTATGCCTTTTGCTTGTTTTTCCGTTTCATGTATGGTTCTAGCGTAGTTTAGTAACTCTGTTAATGATAAAGTTGGTGTGTGAAACGCATGTCGACGCACTTTCTTACTTGTTGTTCGCAGTTCTATCTGAGACTTTATCTGTTTATCTTTATTTTCGCCAAATTCACAGTATTTAGCGGTGATCTGTAAGCGTACGTGAAAATCGTCCTTAGTCTCTTGTGGTTCTTGCTTTAGACTTCGGAATTTAAATATTTCGAATGACACGTTTTTTTGAGGGTGAAGTATTGAGTTAAAGCTTCACAGGCTTTCTTGAATTCTTTGTCGTCCCCCGTATCTGGAAGTGTCTTGAAAATCTCACTCACTCCTTCTCCCACATAATGTAAGAGTAATGCACGTTTCTGTGTAGCATCGGTGATATTCATAGCCGTCATAAGGTTGTTGAATCTCTTTAATTACTTTTCCCATCGAACAGCCAAGTTACTCTGGTCCCGGACGTTAAATTCTGGAAAAACAGGTAGTGCAGTAGCCATTATCTCGTGTTTTAAACTGTTGAAAGCGTGAATTATTTTACAGCATCCTCGTCGCCATTATTATATTCTCACATGTTTCTTGTTTTTCTCGCGGGACCAATCTATCACGTGACCTATAACTAATACTTCATGTAACTAAAACATAATACCTACCAACATGAATATTGATTTTACGATGTTTAAGATTTATGTTAACGAATATGGATTTGAAGGGAAGTTTCCTAAGTTACAAACCGATTATAAGAACGAGCAGGACACTAGGAATATCCGAAGAGCAACATTCGACTATGTTAACAATCCTTATTTTACGAGTTTATTAGCAGCTTATGTTTTAAGTTATTTTGGTGGTATGTCCATCGAACATTTCACCAGGAATCAACATAAAATAATTTCTTCCATGGCTAGGTATTATTTTTACTTCCACATGGCACGATTTCTACGTTACCCAGAATAATTAAGATTTTATGTAAATGATAATATTACAAGAAATATCCAAACACATATACCAACAAGAAAAGTTTGGAAAAAGTATTTTCGACATGGAAAAACTAGAATAGATCTAGTAAAAAAAGAAGTTCATGACAAGTTTCCCTTAGGAGTTAGAAGATTTCACGAGCACATGATAAAGAATCATACGGGGCAATTAGGTATTAGTTACCAATATGCAGATAAAATCATAAATAAGAGCGAAGCTGATTGGAAAATATTTATAAAAAAAGACTCAGATGGTCTAACAGAATTAGGACAAAAGCTTTTCCAAGAGTCTATCGAGTCTTATGTTTATAGTGTTTTAGGAGCACAAGCAAACAAGAGGTGGTCCATCATAGGCTCAGGAGCAAAAAGTCTACAAACCCAAGACGTGTTCTATAAACTCGTTAACGCTACCATAGCTCAAGACGATCCAACCGTAACAATTTTTAACATGAGAACAGCCATAAAAAACACCAATGTCGTTCTTAATATGGTGATAGGTCCTGGGATTATCTTGATTCCGAGTAACATGATTATCTTAGAAAAACCTATTCCAGGTTTTAATAACGTCTTAACCTTGGCTACCAACAACATGACATTTGGTAAAAATAAAACTTTAAATCGCAAAGCGCCGAAGGATTATGAAAAACCTAAACGCGAAGCGGTGGAGTTTCCTAAGCAACACTTCGTGGCAAAGCCTAGCAAACCAACCTTAGAAAAACCAAAAGAAAATAACACAAGCAAAGGCATTAAGAAAAAAGACCTAAACCTCTCACCTTTTAAGAAAGATGAGAATCATGAGATAATATATATGGGATCTATCATGTTAATCATAGGGGCTCTTATCTCAAAATATATATTATAATAAATGGAAACACAAAATGGGAGCAAAGCTCCATTGTATTTTGGTTATGAACCAGCTACGAAGCCCTTAGACGAGCAAAGTAAAGAGAACAAAAACCAGATTGAGTCTAACAAATCACTGATTTTGTCCAATCGAGCAGATATCATAGCTAATCAAAACAACATTCAGTCAAACATAACTGATATTGCATCAAATAGAATCTTAAGCAAAGTAAATAAGAATGAACTCACTAAGAACATCATATTGGCTAATAAAAATAAAACCGAGCTAGGTAAAAATAAAAAAAATATTAGGGATAATGAAACAGCTACTATTTTCAATAAAAACAAAATTCAAGAAAATAAAAACAAGACACAGGAAAACGAAAATAAGATTCAAGATAATAAAAACAAAATAACTATCTTAGAAAACAATGTGAGACAAATTACGCAAAGACCTCAAGCATTTATGTTTAGTATTAAGTTTAAGAAGTTACTTCAATTTACTTGGGAAAAACCTGTTGGAAATTGTATTGGATTTCCTCCAACGCTTATTATGCCTCCTACCATTAATAATAACACAAAAGTCAAACTGTGTTATCATGTTCTTGATGATGAAATGACACTAACCAACCTTAGTATGGAATATCAAGTTACTATTATTACAAGAAGCAGGAGTAAGATCTTATTTGATGCATTTAAGAAAGACTTTTTACATATGAAGAAAACTGAAAACTGTTGTGTTTTAGAAATAAATAAGGAATTCAAGCTAGTCGACTATGGTAGTAATGTTAGTGATATCTTTATGTTTTTCATAAGTTGTCGTCAAAATAATCTAGTTTCTATCTAAAATGAGTCAGAATTGCACATCATTGTGGAGAGTTAAAAAAATTCTACTTGGTTTTTACTTAAAAGTTACTTAGACTCCATTGCTTCGCGTTTAGGCCTCGCCACGTAGTGCTTGGTCGATTTTTGAACAAGTTTTAAGTAAAAAATATCGCACTGGATCTTACTTGAAAACACGACTTTTTTACTTAAAACTTACCTTAAATAAATGACAGAACAAAACAGCCAAGTTTTAAGTAAAACCGAGGAACAAAATAAAGATTTACAAACTAATCCTTCATCGCTTACTACGCAAAAGAAAATTGATGAAGTCGCACAAGAAGCAAAAGATTCACAAAAAGTAAAAGCTGGAAAATGACTGGCAGCGATTTCTAAAGAAGCAAAAGAAAGGAACAAAAAAGCTTTAGAAACAGCTGAGAACACTATGGAAGATACCTCGAAAACCGACCCTTGGTCGCTTTGGGGTCTAAGTGGCTTTGGCTTAGTTTCTCTACTTGGAATCACAGCTATTCTATTTTTTTATAATCGTAAGACAGGAGGAGTCCTTGGTGAAAAAACAAAAGAAATAGAGGTGGAAAAAACTATTGACCAACAAGCACAGCCTTTAGATAATCAAAAGGTAAAATCCGTGCTCCTTGATTTTGATTGAAAAAAAACTATAAACAATTATAATAAATGAACGAGCAAACCAGGAAAAACTATATCAATCAAATTTATGAAGCCGGGGTCTTGACTTTATCTGCTGTTGGAGTTTCGATGGTCAGTAAAAAACTTTTCTCAGAATCTTTAGGAACACCTCAAAGCATCCAAGGAACTTTAAAATTAGCTGGAGCTGTTATGTCAGGATCCGTCTTAGTAAAATACCTCGAAGACAAAAAAATTATCCCAGAAAAAATTGAACGCTAAGCGACAAAGTCTTAAATAAATGGCTTCTATGGTAGCAGGAGGACTTTTCAATGCATTTGCTTTCGCAGGTGCTGGATTTTTATTTAGCAAGCTTAATCATAATGGTTATGAAAAGGAAATGAATCGTCATAACTTAGCCATGGAGAAACTAGCAAGAGACAAAGAAGCGTGGTACGAAAAAGAAGTAGCAAGAAAAAATAAAGAAACACGTCTACGCCAAGAACTAAACGATGCTATCAGAGACATTAACACCACAAATAAAAACTTAGAAAATCTAAAGAAAATGTTAGACAACACCAAACTCGAATGGATTCCAGAACCTAGGTTAGAAAACTACTACAAACCTAGTAAAGAAATGTAAAACTATCAGCATATCGTGATGGGAATTACTGGCATCGTTGGAAAGAAATGACGAACGTTCAAATAAATAGTAACAGCATTAATAAAAATGGTACTGAAAATCATACAAACGATTTTACTATGCGGTTAGATGAACCAATTACTTGTGAAAATCACAACGCATACATTACCGTCTTAAACGCATTGTATCCGTTGACAACAAAGAATATTTCAGAGAAAGAATGTAGTTTTAATGTTGAAATGAATTATTCGCATTTTCGAAAAGTAGAAAAATGTGCATTTGATTTTGTAAGTCAAAAATTTATTATTCCGAAAGGAATTTTTAATATGGAAAAATTACTCGCATTTATGAATACATGTTTAAACGAATACAGTATAACTGTTGAAAGAACAGATTATGGAAAGATCATTGTATATTTTGCCGTGCACAAAACTTTGTTTTTCAAACAAAATAAATCGTCAAGTGGTAAAGCTTGGAATAGCGGTAAATTGAATCAATACTACTTAACCAATGATGGTGGTAAAACAGAAACAAGTTTAAATCTTTCTAAAAAATTAAAATTTATGCTTGGGTTCGAAGCAGAAAAATCTTTGAAAGTAGAGGTGAATACAAACTCATTTTATGGACCAACATATCATAATTATGAGGAAACTGTTTCCATAATTGGCAAACATTTAGCTGATATTTCTGACGAGGTTAACAATATTTTAATTTACTGTGATCAAGTAGAAAAATCCGCTATTGGCGATACAAAAGCGAATATATTAAGCATAGTTCCATTACAAGTAGAAGGACAGGGTAGTGGCGAAACCTTTAACTACAAACCATCAAGAGATATTAGAAGAAAACTAATAAAGGCTATGATACCTGAATTTCACATCTCGTTGTATAATTCAAGAGGCGAATTGATAAATTTTGACTCTGGTGTTGTTCAAATTGATTGTATAATTGAATATGATTGAGATCGTACCAAAAAGGGTAGATGGTAAATTAAATTTGGAAAAATATGATATTGCTTATCCGTTTTTTATTTACATGAAAAATAAATTGAAAACAAAGAGATTTTATTGGAAAATAGTGAAATTAAAAGGTAAAAAGACAAAGGGATCATTTAAAATGTTTTTTGCCAGAAAGTTGGATATTAGCAAATTACAAACAAAAGGACAAAAACTAAATGTTGTCGGTGGTGAGATAAAAAATGAGGCTGGTGCTAAAGTTCTTACGGCAGCCATTACTGATGATTCGACAGCTGTACAGTACATTTTATTTCAGCATTATCTTTTATTATACAATGATGAACAAAATATTTCCACAACATTTCAAAATGGGAAGAAAAATGAGTTGCCAACGTTCATGATTAATAACCAGCATGTTATAAATGAGAGCGTTCATTTTTGGCTTGAATACAACGAAGAGAAGAATGAAGTATCGGACGAGATTATTAAATTAACGTTACGATTAGAGAGTGATGGGTAAGAAAGATTGCGAATACTATAAAAGAGTGTTGAAAGGTGAAATACCATTACGTAAATATAAAAACACTCAGTTCGTAGATATTGAAACACCAGAAAATATATTTGAAAAATCAAGAGATCAAATTGCACCACCCCAAAATTTAAATCATAACTACCCGTTTCCGAAAAAACCAACACATCCGCAGATAAAATTATTATATAGTGGTATTCAAAGGGGAAAACCAGCAAAAAAAAGGAAACTACAAAATAAAGTGGATCCAAATATATTGAAATATATTACATAATGTATAAATGAAAAGGGAGAAGAAGAGGAAAAAGGGGATATCAATATCTTTATGCTAATCGCATGACAAAAAGATATGGTGGTGGTGCGAAACAAGGACAAAAAGTTGGTGCACTTGGTGCAGGAATGGCATTGGGGATATTCTTACCACAAATTCTTAAAACTACAGGAAAAATTCTAAAAATTAATGTATAATAAAATTCATTGTAAGAGGAAAAAAACAAATACATGCATGTACATATAAGTAAAAGCATATGTGTGGTCGAGAATCAATAGTTACGTACTGTTAACGTTGTACACTTGTGTGTGTGTATTTTCTTTTTTTTAAAAAGACAAAATGGCTCCTAATGTAGATAATAATGAGATTCTAACCGGTAATGATGAAGAACAGGAACTTGTTGAAAAACCCGATCAATTAATTGTTGACCCCGTTGCTACGTTGTTTAAAAGTCATCCTTTTCATATAACTTTTGTCGAAACATGCCCAATTGTTTTAAAAGCTGTACCAAACGATAATACTTTGGCCAAAGATTATACTTTTTTACATTCGAGAAATGAATATGGTCTAATTAAAAGCAGTGATATGCAATTACTTATGAAACTTGAAACTGTTACTGTTGGAGACACCACAGCTCACCCTGCAAATGATACAGCAGTCGAAATTCTACCATTTCCGGCACGAGTTATGTTTGGTGTTAAAAACATTTACATAAACGGGCAATTAATGAATATTACTACAAACTTAGAACACTTAGTATCATTTGTTAGACATTTGTTAACCAAAGTTCCGTCGCAATATACTGCCTTACTACAGTTGACCGGTGGGTACCATGACACACCTGGCGGTAATAATGCTAGTGATAGTTTGACAGGTGTAGGTAATGTGAATGGTAACTTAGTTAATAGTGGTGCAGCGAAGAGGTTAGCTCTTACAAATACTGGTGCGACATTTGTTCGTGAAGATATCTTTGATGCTACTTGCTTTAACGAAAATGGTGGTGATCGTTATTTACCCTTCGATTATGAATTAAAAATTCAACTTTCACATAGTGCTAAGAACAAATACATGTTTGCAAGTACAGCACAGATCTTAGCTGCAAATGATGTTACTATAAGCGATTTGGAACTTGTCGGATTAATGTATAATCCAAACCAGCAACTAATGAGTGCAATTAATGATATGATGGTAAAAGAGGATAAGGAAACTAGTTATTTTTCGTATCAATATCGTGCTGTAACACATACTCTTTAGGCAGGTACTCAATTTATAAGTTTTCAAAATTTATTTAACGGCGGTAAACCATCACGTCTTATTGTTGGTATACAAACACAAACACGATACAATGGTAACCATATACTCAATCCATACAGATTTATATTACCTGCATTTACAAGATTTGAAGTTTAAGTGAACGAGGGTACTATAAATCCTGTTTACAGGGATCAAAAGGATGCCTATTT
This sequence comes from Phenganax stokvisi, assembly GCA_025400075.2. Taxonomy (NCBI): domain Eukaryota; kingdom Metazoa; phylum Cnidaria; class Anthozoa; order Malacalcyonacea; family Clavulariidae; genus Phenganax; species Phenganax stokvisi. Next base: position 1,005 of record JAODVQ020343073.1, on the reverse strand, counting down.
CAGTTTCCTTAAATGTTTAAATTGTTTATATCGCGAAAAACCATTTAAATATTTACAATATCTTACGGACTACGGACTAATCGTAACTGATTTATACTCAAATAAGGATGGATATGTTCAAGTTTTACAAAATTCCGCATCGGGAAATGTTTCACTAGAGTGGGATTTATCGAATGCTTTGGCTAATGCTTGACAACTGATCATTATTGGTGAATTTAAAAACGAGATTAAGATTGGATATAATTCACCACCGCGTATACTTTTTTCAGTATAAACGAGATTGTGGTTCGAGAAACATGTCCGAGAGGGTAAATAACAATATTAAAACAATAAAAAATAATATTAAAAAAAGAGCATTCCTATCAACTATAAAGAACGTACCAAAGGTTATAGATTATCATAAAGACATAAAGAGACCAATAGTACGTATCGATCCGGTTATTGCACGTAATGCGTAAAATTGAGCATGATGAAGGAGCAAAGGATCAGGAGGATAATACTAATGATAATTCAGATAACAGTGGAGATAAACAAAATAATTACGAAAATGATTACAAAAATAAATTGGAGGAAGGACAAGAACAAGGTTGGGTAACAGAAAATAATAGTAATAATAATAATAATAACGTTTATGATGGTAATGAATTTCTTTGGTATGATACCGAAGAAGAAGGAGGAGGAGGAGGAGAAGAAAGTGGAAATGGTGAGACAGAAGAAGAGAACAAAGACCCTATCATTCATAACATTTTAAAACAATTAATGGAGTATAATAAGATAAAAGAAAAGGAAAAACAAAAACAAAAAAATCAATTTGTACCATCATTGAAGAAATATTTATCAGATAATCTAGCTAAAAGAGGAAGACATTTCAACAAAGATATTGAAAGGAAATTGATGAAATTAACTGCATTAATATTTAAAAAAAGCGTAGTGGTCAACGTTGAACCGATGACCAGAAGTCTTCTTAAAGATTTGTTAAAGAATAAATTCGATAGACAAGATCGA
>JAODVQ020342646.1:0-11767 GCA_025400075.2 Phenganax stokvisi | reverse complement strand
ACAAGACCGGACTTATACTGAATCTGTCGTTCAAACCTTTTTCATGCCTAGAGTCATCAGAGATGTTCTTGCTGCAGGACTTTGCAAATCAAGTTTACCATTGGGAATCCTACATCCTGGCATGCCGCCAAGCGGGCAAGCCACGTGGCTTGTTTGCCACCCCGGACATAGGTGAATCTATGGCAGGCCAGGTGTGAACACATAATTTCGAAACGTCAAGACTTGGACCATCTTGGACCAATGCATTTGGAGGGCTTCCTCGTGGCTGGACGGACCCAGCCCCGGGTTCAGTGGTGGACGACCTCTGCTCCATTTACCCTTGGATGCACAAGGACCCTTGAAACCTTCTGTTCACATTTGGACTATTTTGGACTTTCTTGCACCTTTACAGGAGACTGGCCCCAAGTTCCGGGTTGCCTCATTGTTTTCGGGTGTGCTTGGACTCGAGTTGGGTGTGCGAAAGCTCGACCCTAAGTTCTGTATATTGCATGTCCAATTAGAATTCACCAGCAATCTTTCACAACGCTGTCGCTGAGTCTTTGCACCAGTGTTTGCTATGCCAGGGCCCAAAAACTTGTACAACTGATGTCAACCTCGAAGGACAAGTTGAACCCCTTCACTTCCAACCCGCCCAGGTAGAGAGCAATCCTTGGTGCCGGGACCTGATCGCGCAACGTCAGCATGATGGCCTGGCGGACAGAGGGCCAATCTACAGTGATGTTACCACATGCAAGTTGGAGCAGGATGTGGACGGTTTTCTCGCAGGATTTCCGTGCCAGGGGATCTGTAAGGCTGGGCATGGCTTGGGGTTGAAGGACGCCAGGACTTCGCTGGTGAAGCATGTTTTTCGCCTATATGATGAGCAGCCTGTTCCACCGAACCTTTACTAAAAGTTATGCCCAATCCTTGGTGTTGGATTATGTTAAATCAAAGATAATCAAAGAATTTGGAGCTCCGCCGTTTCAAAGCAAGTCAGGAGATTTATGTTGTTGGAGAACGTGGGTGCCATCCTCCAACCAAACCATCGCCAAGTGCTTGACTACATTTTTGAGGTGCAGTTGATATTATATACAATATATAAGTTTAACTTTGCATGCGAGCATGGATAGGAATCGGAGAAGCGTGGCCTGGTATGTGTCTACGCCGCAGTGAACGGCCACATGGTCGGTGCGCAGGTTCAACCCTCAGTTGAAATTTGCTGCATGTGGGCCTCACATATCCAACGTTTGTGTGTTGTTGTTGCATCATAGTACCACCCAGATCTGGCGCGAGCGGGTGTTCTTCCTCATCGCGCATCCAACCTTCAACCTGTTCCAGGCATGAACACGCAACATATGGGATCAGAAACAAACATGTGACCTTTCATACCTTTTCCACATCACCATCTACTACTTGTCTTGCCCTTGACAAGGACCACACTATGCTCAGCGAAGCGCAAATGAGGGAACAGTCTGTGAGCCCTTGGATGCTGACCTCGCACAAGCCTGAGCTGTGTGATTGGCTTGCCCCGGAGCCAAGCCCGGGTTGGAAGGAACGGCTGTCAGCCGTAGGTAACATCGTAGTACCTCACATGGCCAACTTTGCAGCCAACCTCCTAAAGGAGATTTGGATCTCCCAGCCGAGTCAGCCGAACCGGAGCTGAGCTGTTGGTTTTCCTGTGCAGCTTGGAAATGTCAATTCACCTTTGGACTCAGCCAGGCTGCGTCTAATTCGCATACCTCCGCAAGGGGTTCGGGTTGTTCGACGCACAAAGAAAGGGATAAGAAATGCAATGTGAATGCACATCTTGGTGCATTTGTAGATCGATCATGTTACCACCTGCAAGTTGTATGAAGATGTGGACGGTTTTCTCGCTACTTCTTGTTGGTTTACTTGTTGGTTTACTCGCTACTTGCAGCTCTGTTTTTGAGCCGGGAGCGTTGACCGGGAGCTTTGACCGGAAGAGCTTCCACAGGTGCGCCAGTGGCATGTTTGAAATCTCAGCTGCTTGCAATCAATCTTTCTCCTATGAGCGGCCGTCAGAACGCTTGGCTCAATGTCGTTCAAATCAATTGTTCAACCTATGGAAGTTCTGCAAGTGGGCGCCAACATGCAAGTGGGTCCAACAAGTGGGTCCATCATCTCAAGAGTTTCTCAGAGCCCCATTCCTATCTATTGTTTGTTCGGTGCCAGCGAGGGTACCTGCAGTGTGGTGCTTCCAGCCATGGAGTGCAGTTGACAAAAGTTCAGGACATGTGATTTCATACGTTTCATAGTCGCTCACCCCGAGCGTCTCTGCTGACAGAACCACGCCCGCAGGACCGGCCTGCTGGAGGAAAAGATCGAGCTCCATTGGCCTTGGATCAGGTATCAGGAGCGTGTAGAGATGAATCAACCATAGAAAGTCGACTACAAAGCGTGGCAAAGTGGATGCGTCTAGAGCCTTTGCACCACATTTTATGGTTTCCAAGTTGATATTGCGTGATGATTACCATCATGATATGTCCATTTGCCCCGCTTCAACTCCAGGACGCCTGTTCTCAACACTGATTAGTTGCAATCTCAGCGTGCCATCCACTTCTGTCCACTTCTGTTCTCAACATATCTCAACATTAGAATATATTAGAATATATTAGAATCATTAGTTGCAAACAATTTCAACTATCGCCATGTCCTTCGTTCACAAACCTCAGATGTCTATTGAGGCAGCCCCATAAATACCTAACCACCATAAAAATTAATTCAGGGTCTGAGATTTGTCACTACCTTCACCATCTTTGCGCCCTGCGCATTGTCCTGAGGCCCCGCAAACATGCTGGAAGCTGTGACCAGCCTCAGCGATGAGGAGAGGTGCAACGACCGACCACCACCAAAGGCGGTGCTCGGCGACGTTCGCCGCAAGCGACCTCCCCGCTACAAGAAGAAGTTTCTTGGTACTTCGTATGCCTATGGAAGCACAGTGGACCCTACTAAGATGCGGCATTTGATTTCCTCTCGCTGTGGGTGTAGCTGCAAATGCTTTCAACCTTTCCATGGTTCCATCCACATGTTCGAAGAGTGGTTGAAGCAGCGGCGATTGATGGCAAGCATGACCAAACTTGAGAAGGACGAATATGTTTCTTGCCCAGCGGTTCAGCACATGTTGAAAAGTCTATCGGGCCTATTTACCTTGTTTCCTTTTGTTCCGTTTTACATCCGTGTCTATCCAGTGAGTCTCCCCACCGTTAGGTCTTCAGCTGGTTGAAGTCGTCTGCCATGGAGGACGCCTGCCGAGGCTCGAGGTACTTGAGAATCTGTGGGCAGCTGGTGTGCGGCCGCGGGTTCATGCGGATGATGGGAATAGGGAAGAAAAGGTTTGGAGTTCTTGGGAGAGCGGCGCGAAAAGGTGAACAACATTGCCCTTACGATTGTAGATATGTGCCTAGGGGGCCCAAGGCACCCTCAGAGAAGTACAAGAAGGTGTACGACTTTCTGATGGAACAGTGGACCAATGTGGCCGAGTTTATTCCTGATGGCCTGAATTCAAACAAACGGCCCAGGTTTGGCACTGAAAAGCTTGATTCTCCCAGCATGAACAGAAGCTCCATCAAACATTTACCACCGGGATCACTTTCCGAATACCACAAGCAATGCCAAGCGGCAACGAGAGATCCTTCGATCAGTCGGAAACTTTTCTCGACTGCCCCATGTCTCAGCATAATGAGCTCTGAATACTTTGCAGTTGTTTTTACTGTGTTCCTTTCCACCTGGAAGTTTGGATTCGATGAAGTTGGCACCCCAGGTATGGCAACGAGAGTTCAAAGAGCGACTGCGGGTGCGCTTCCACTCGCACCACGCCAAATGCTCTATCTGCATCAGGCATCGGCTCATTATCAAGAAGCTAGGCCATTGCGCTGCTGCTCGCAGGGCGCAGTTTGCTGAGTTGCAGCGACATTTGTCTCGCCAGCTGGCAGACCGTCGCATTTATTGGTTCAATCGCTCGCAGAGCCGCTTGAGCGCGACCAGTCCATGCTGCCAAGAGATGACCTTCATTTTGGACAGTATGGACATGCAGAAATACTCCTGGCCAAAGAGCCCAACTATGAACGCCAAGGACTTCTGCTCATGGGCTAGGCCCCGCATGGCTTGCACCAGTTTGTTGGCCCACGGCCATCTAGTTCTGAACGTCCTCACGCATCATTGCATTTCAACAACCAGCTCAAGGACGGCTGAAATCGTGAGCTACGCAATGTCAAAGCTTGCGCTTGAGCGGCGGATCGACTTTCGTCGAATCATGCTATGCATTCAGGCCGACAACGCCTCTAAGGAGGCTAAGAACAACACCCTGTTGCGCCACTTTGCGTGGCAGGTGGCACTGAGAAAACTCAAAGGATGTCAACTTACTTTTCTCAGCAGCGGCCACTCTCATGAGGACATCGACAGTCTATTCAGCAATTTGAGGGCATGGCTTTCACGACACAGTGACCTTTGGACACCAGAAGCCTTTCGTCAATGCTTGGATGAGTATTTTCAGGATCCGTCGCATCGGCCCTATGAGAAGATCCGGGAAACCATTCGGATGGACCGGTATCGAGATTGGTGCCCCATATGACTTAACAATATTTCTGTTGACTTTGAGGTAGTTCAACTTTTAGGCTGCAATAGTCTATTTGAAACCTCTCTGCACCTCTTCAACACCACAAGGAAAAACTTCTGGGGGTACTTCATGCATTTTGGACACCTGAAGGGTATAGGTGGCCCTGGTGCGCCACATGTGTTCTGTTTGCAGCGGCTGGAGGACGCAGGCCATGTATTTCAAGGGGGTTTGAGAGCGCTTAGGAAATCCCCAAGTTAGTGAAATAGGAGCTTTGCTGTACATCACCCTGTTTTAAGCCTTAATATGATATGCTTGATATGCTTCTTGGATGGACCAGTTCTTGTAAACCCCCACCGTCAGGCGTTGACCCTACAACTGTCGATCAGAGCTTTTGGCAAAGGCGCCGCCATGTTCTCACCGGTGGAGATGTTATCGTCAGGAGACAATGGATAGAACAATGTATATATATATATAAATAAATTAAAGCAACATGGTCCATATGTTTTGACCTGGTCTCTCCAAACGTGGTGCCCTGTCACGTCGCAGGACAAAGCGGTTCATGTCCTCTGAGCATTGGGATCCCAACCCCTTGCTCTTTCTGCCAGCCTGCGTGGCTGAAAGCGCCACTGGAGACTCACCACCAGGTTCGTCCTGACACTGGAGCAGAGTTTGGATGGAAACCAAAGAGTTCATTCCTACAATTTTCTGACTAAGCTTTGTGTAACAACGGGCCCTACTCCAACACTTGAAGCTTATTATGTGAAACCTTCCACACCTGGCCAGTCTTTCTCGAGCCGGCTTTCAATGAGAACTCTGATGAAAACCAAAAGCTTCGGAAATATGCATCCTTGATGCGCCCCCGTCTCAGCTTCACCGCCTTGTGATGCCCTTTATTTCTTTGATTGCCTCTTAGGCCAGGAACCTTTTGAGATGCATTCGGCTGCCAATGCCCTGGACAAATTGTCCTATGGCATTTTTGATGACCCGTTCGTTGATGTAAGCTGGCCCATGGCTCAGTATATGCCTCCAACGACCTCCTAGCCTCATAACTTCGCCTGTTGTCTTTCCCAAGGGCGCTGCCCGCTCGTGGTCCCGCAGTCGGACTGGGGGTCAATGCCCCGCACCATGTGCAGGGCAGAGATTTGGAAGCTGTCCCAAGCTCAGAACCACTGGAGACAGGAGAGCACTGAATCGCAAGTCTTGGCGCTGTTTGTGGTGTCTGGATGTGTGCAGCCTCGCCCACCCTTGCCCCAGCCCAGGCTCCAAACCGCCTACGTTTGCTTGTTGATCGCCCAAACCGTGAGGAAATGGTCCGCTACCGTCGGGCAAGGGATTATCAGATTTTGCACCGCTCTGCTGCCAAGCTTTGGAGTCATGGGGTTGACATGAGCACTGCTCTCAAAATCATCCGAGAAGCAGTGGCCGAGTCGGGGGTTTAACCTGTAGGGGAGCGCAGAGTACAAGCAGCTGCCAGCGCAAGTTGGTTTGTGAACAACAGTTTCGGCTAATTCCAAGAGTGGTCTCTTCCAACTTCCAACATCCTTTTTTTGTGAATCAGCTTGTGCAAGCTACATCCGCCCAATGTGCCAAGCCTACGCTTTGTGAAGGGCTGGGCAATTAGTGCCCGCTGTTTGTGAACGCTGATCTCGGCACAAAATCGACAGCTGTATGGACTCGGTGGTTTGTGCTTAGCCGGGATCCAACTCGGCACAACCTGCCTGGTCTTCTCCCAGATCCTTATGTTAGTGAATGTTGGATTGGTAATTTTATTGGGTGGAGGCTCAGAGGTATTGTGTTTGTGCTTAGCGGGGACTCCACTCGGCACAACTTCGGTGTTTGGTTTGACCGAGTTGTTTGTGATTTTTTCTTGCATCTCAAAAGCTTTTGTCTAGGGCATGGTCACCTCAGGAACAGACCCTGATACGGAAGGTTTTGTGAAGAATCCGATCTCTGCTCGTCACAAAATGGCAGTTGGGGAATGGAGCTCGTCACAAAACGGCTGTTGGGAAATGGAGCTCGTCACAAAACGTCAGTTGGTAAACTTATTTCAAAACAAGACGGCCGTTGGGAATTGGATCTCGTAGCAGACCCGAAGTCACCAAATCTGAGAAATGGAGGGCACTGAACGCAACCATCCCCATCTGGCACCCAGTCCGGGGTGCCAGATCCCCGGTTGAGAAACGTCACCAAACCTGTTTAACAAAGTTTTTTTTTTCGCGTCCGTGATCGTCCGTGCCATGTAAAGGTTCACTCCTTTCGTGTTCGGCTTGAAAGAAACCACCATGAGGGCCAGAACCCCTTCAACTCGATCACGAGCCCTCCACTGCTCCGACAGTCACTCCTGCCAGGCGACTCGAGATGCCTCCAAAGAAGCGGACCAGTGGCAGTGGTGGAGGGGCGGGAGGGGCCAAGAAGGCCAAGAAGGGCGGAGACTTACCATCGATTGCCCCTGATGCCCTGAAGCTCCCCCATATGCACCTCTTCGATGCGTGGTTGAACCTTTGATGAACTTTAGGAAACTAATGAAACATAATGAAACCGTGAAAACAATTCTTGAAGAACTCAGCCATATCCGTGTCTATAAGATTCTATATATATATATATACTTTCAGGACCGAGAACGTCGGGAAGCAGAGCCTTTGCCTTGATCAGTTCCTGGAATCGAAACTTAGCGACGAGGCCAGGAAAAATGAGTGGAATCTTGAAGAACATGTTGCTTCAATCTCATCGAATCTCATCGTTTGTTGTTTCAGGGTCATGCAGTGGAGTTCTACAAGTGGCTGGACGACTCATTTCCAGCAGACCCTTCTTTGTGCACAACCCAGATGGCAGCGTGATAAAACTCTTGGAAACATGTCCACCCATTGCTGATCCTTTTTGCAGGGTTCTGATGAATGGTTGGGTTTGCTAGGAGCTACATGAGCATTGGTGATGTGGGCAAAACCGGCGGTCAGTTCATCCGACCATTCCACCTTCCGCATCGGCAAGACTATGGACTCCGGGGGACGTCAGATCATGTGTTTTGGATTGATCCGAAAAGAACGCCTATACCATATCATTGGAAAACCATTTGCGTGTTCAGTCTTGGTCCCGTTGCTTGAGCTAACAATCGGTCTTAGGACCTGCAAAAGACTCTCACCCAACTTATCCTGCTCAACGGCTTTGCAACCAGCGCTGACGTGCCTGGCGGTGAACGGCTGTGCTGCACTCACCTGGATCGGAGTTGGCTGAAAAGCCCTCCACGTTGTTTGCGGGTGGATTCCGACCTAGGGATGGACCCTAAAACCCTGCCACCCGAACAGCTCTTCATGGTCAAGGGCTGGACTCGTTCAGTATGTGCACTCACGGTGCTATACGCTGCGTGGGTGGATAATGACATCTTCGAGGCCGGGGGATAGTTTGGCAACCCACCTTAAACACTGCACTGAATCGAGGGGGGTTCCCAAGTGGATGTTTTCTCTCACAGGCTTTGCCAATTGAGACAAAGAAGCAACCCGGCTGCACCAACTCACCAACACAAACAAATCAGAACATACAAAACGGTTGCCCATCTCTTGACCATCCATATCACACCTAGCCTGAGTCCTAGTTTCAGGTCCTTTGCGACCATCCATGTCACGGTGGTTGATGCAGACTCCAGCAAAGTGGTGGATACGAATCGAGGCATTTTTTGGGGGGCGTTGTTTTGGCATTCACGTGGCAGATTTCAGTACCACCACAAATTGGATGCATCCCCTTTCCAGGCGTAACTTTGAGCGCCTCGATCCGAAGACGGCCAAACGCCTTCACGTTGCTATACCAACTGGAATTCCTTTGCCGCACGGGCATGAGCCGTGAGCTCTCCATTGCCTCGCTACAGGCTAGGCTTTATCCAGGTTTTGTCGTGAGGTTTTTCGATGTTTGTTAAGATCTTTCAAGATTTTCAAGGATTTTGAAGGGTTTCATTTAGCCTTGTAACTTTGGGGACAGGGCCTGGGTCCATGTTGAGGCCTATGACAGCGTGGCACAGTTCGCCGCTGCGTACCAACTTGGCGCTGCTGAAAGTGGAGCAGCAGTCAACCTCTTGCGCAACATCGCCCCTTCTGTGAAGAATGCGCTGACAGAGCTTGTGGCGCGCTTTACAATGCCAAAATTCCTGACTCATGAACCGCTTGCCAGTGGGTGGTTCAACAACGACTACTGCTCGGGTACTGGAACACTTCAATCTTGGAGCAAGGCCCTTACCAATACTGAAGAATTGGCCAAGCTGCTGGTGAGCCGAATGGAGAAAGACTATGTTGCATTGGCTATCAAAATGAGGAAACCTTGGGGGAAAGAAGTTGAGCCTTGGAAATGATTTGGTATAAAATTTACCGCGATGCTTTCCCAGCAGTCGCAAACACCGCCCACCACATCAGCTCAAACTTGGTTGAGCCTCCGTGCAAGGAGAACCTCCAGCGGGTGTGTGGCGGGTTCCTGGCAGCCGTGGAACGGTACAAAGAGATTGTCCCCAAGCACTTCCTGGATGCCACCCTGCCTGAGATCGAGAAATCGTGCCTTAACACAATTATATAATTGCAAGACATTCTAACCAGCTGTCAAGGGGTCAGAAGACGACATCCTAGTTCTTTTTAGATGGCTGTTTGCACCCAAACGCAAACAACTTTTAGATCAGTTGTAATTGACAGCTCTGCTGTCATCATTTCAGGTTCATGCACCGGCATGCTGACGCAGACATCAACAACCTCCTCAGCAACAGCGTCCCACCCATGGATGTTTCGAAGATATCTATCTTCCAGCAACATCTCAGCAAGTACAACAGTGAGGTGCGCCGCAAAGAATTTGGGAGTGTTCTGTTGTTTAGGCGTCCAAATCTGCGGTGTGAGTATGTTGGTGCATGTGTCCTTTTTACTTCAAGATGCCCTTCACACAACAGTGTTTGTTATCCCGACGCTCAACATGATCCAGGTCGACAGTGCCACCACCAAGAGACATGCAGAGCTACTTGCTATCAAATAATATCAAATAATACAAGCACATATGAAAACACATGCCAAACCTTCAGCGAGGGAGCCCCCCAGCCCAGAGCCGGCCTCAGGCTGCAGCAACAGCTTTTGCAAGCTACCTGGGCTCAAACTGAGCTCAACTTCGATGCTGATTTGCTAAAGATGAATGCATGGGCCCGGAAGTACGACATTTTCAGTCAACAACAGGCTCATGAAAAAAACGTTCAAGTTGGAAGAGTACTGTCTTCACATCTGTCCATGGCCAGCATGAATTCAGGCCATGATGGACTTCAAGTATCTCAGCGACCGGTGTGCCAAAGGTACAGAGCGTGTGAATGCGTTCCTCAATGACAAACATAGGCTCCATTCCTTTGACAACCTTGTCATGGGACACGCCGCTATCGTGGAAATGCAAGCTGCGATGAACAACCAGGGGTTGCTCGGTTGTGTGTGCGTTCGATTGTTTTCTGTAGTTCAACATGAGTGACTAGTGTGAGCCAAGGCTCACAGTTCTGGTGTTCGACGCTACGTTGTGGCCATCCCGCGCCTTTGTTGTCCATAATTCTGAGAACCAACAGCCCACAAGGCCACCGACAGTTCACATTTTTCATTGAGGTGCACTGGCACTGGACGAGGCAGTGCAGGTGTGCCAGACAGTATCGTCCGGAAACCCGCGCACTCTCTGCTTCTTTCTTCTTCCACAGTGGCACAGCAGCACTGGCAAGTGCACAGTGCTCAAAAACCGGAGATTGGTTGAAGATAAGGTGCATGCGTTTCTCGGATGCAAGTGTTTTTCAATGCTTTTCAATTTCTTAGCCAAGAACATCGGTTCCTGTGTCCCACTTGTTGCTTACGCTGTTAACCTTGAACGCTCTAAGATGTATGGAAACCTATGAGATCGCGCTGAACTTCGCTGATTCTGCACACGGCGGAGATCGGCGCAAACTCAGCCAACAGTGCACCTTACCCCAAATTTGTAATGTCACATGTTATTTCGTGATTATGCGCAAGAAAGACGTTTGAATCCACGCAGTATATGTTCAGCGCCTTTGTTCTATTGCCCAACCTAGGGTGACTAGTTTTGAACCCATTCAGTTTATGTTCAAACAGGTGTGGCTGCGGTTGTCAGTGGCGGCTCTGGCTCATCGGCGTCTGCGTGGGTCAAGAGCCACGCGTTGATGGGATCCATAGCAGGTATCGAGCGCAGCAGAGTGAACGAACTGGTCAACCCTGACCCAGATAAGCCGCTAGCACCACACTTCAGGGCACCTTGAAAACACATGCGGCAAGCTTTCACCTTTCCAGCTATTTCCCACAAAAAACGTACGGTGCATTCTTCATTGTTCACCATGCAACTCTGCTGGCCAAGCAAGGTGCAGCAGAGAGGAGTGGCAGCCACCAAATCAATAATCACCCAGCTCTTGGAGGGCATGACTTCTGGTGAGACTACCCAACTCCTTGTGGTGGATCTTTTGCCATCAAGGATATGTTTTTGTATTCTGCTTGACCGTATCATACAATATGATGTTATTTGTTGGTTTTGCACTTGCAATGTCTGTGGGGGGTTGTTGAGAATTCATTATGTTATAATATGTTATAATATTGGATATTCGCTGAACATCACATTCTGAAAGTCCAATTCTGTTCCCTGACCCTGAGATTTGCTGAATGGTCTGCCGCTTGCTGGGAGTTCCAGAAGGAAGCCCTCTTGGGCTCGGGCGATGGTCTTGATGTTCGCTTCCTGGCTGTCTATGACAAAGACAATGCGCACAATCTGGCAACCTGGCGTGAATGCATGGTCGGCCGGGTAATGTCTCAATGGTGGGACCAATGCGCTGATGCAGGACCCAAGGCCAGGGAAACCACACGGTTTCAGGAGGAACCTCCATCCCTGGAAATCCTTAGCATTGGTTCTGATTCATCTTGCGTGGTGAGTCTTGGAACAATTCGATAACCCTTTTTCTTTGGGGTGGTTGTGGAAGAAGGTACAAAATATATATTTCCACAGCCTGTTCAAAGTAACTCAGGATTCCAGACCTCGTCAAAGACAAGTTCAAGAACTCCCATTCTGACCTGCTGAAGAAAATGGATGACCGCTTGGAGGAGGAGACACTGGTGATCAAGGCCTTGAAGGGATTTGGCCAGTCCAGCACAACCTCCTCTAACAATGAGGGGCCCCGCACTTCGGCTTCCCCTGAGTGGCATGGTGAGCAACCTTGGAACCACC
>JAODVQ020342539.1:0-11767 GCA_025400075.2 Phenganax stokvisi | reverse complement strand
ATAAATTCTATAAAAATTGTTTGGTTATCTATTTGTTTGGTTACCGGTATTTTTAGTATAAAAAAGGATGATAGAAGATGGGCTTATCTCCGGTAGGCCCAATTACCTGAAGGTATTTTCAGTTACCAAACAGATGGGCCTATAACCGGGGGGACTTATAACCAGGTGGGCTTATAACCGGACTATATTTTCTGTTAGCAAACAGATGGGCCTATAACCGGGGGGGCTTATAACCGGGGGAGCTTATAACCGGGATTCTACGGTAATGTAATCGTTGCTTTAAATGGCTGAAATTTATGGGGGTTTTTGCTGCTTTTTAAAAGCTAGTGGAATGTGCTGACTGGGTGTTGACTCGGTGCAAATGTTATTAGTACTTTCAAAATTTATTCCATATGTGACTAATCATTTGGAAATTCAGGTTAACTTTAAATACACATTGTTATTTCTAGATCCCCAGCACGAATTTAATTTTAATTCGAGGTTCAAGACACGAAATTTTGAATGTGCTGACAACATGCACACCGAGTTTGCACAATTGACCGCATAGTAACCTGCAACATAACACCTAACAACAGCCACGCTTATCTAATGTTCGTGATGCCTGTCATCACAGTCAAACTGAATGTTCTCTTGCCTGTATTATTGCAACGTTGTGCGGTAAACATGGCCGCAAAATGTCACAGAGTCTGTGCACGAAATCGTGGCAAGATTTGAGACATAGTCAGTCCAATATGGCGTCAAACTCGAAAATCGTATGACATGCAAACTAGGTGGGACTGCACGCGAGCCAGAATTAGAATGGCTTCCCCTTCGTGAAATGCAAAAATCTCTAAAAATCATCAGAAATCGCGATAACCTGGAAATCCCTAGCGTCTTAAAATAGGAAAATCTTTGCAAAAAACGTAAAAATCTTTGGAAAAGTCAAAGAGAATCACAAAAGCTTGTTGGAAAATCTCAAAAATCGTGAAATATCCTTAAAACTGGTTGAAATCGCGATAATCTTGCAATCCTAAAATCACAAAAATCTTGCTGTGATGTTCTAAAGATGCTTGTAAAAATCTACAAAATTCACACAAAATTTGGAAAATCTGGAAAAATCTGTTTGAAATCTCAAGTAATCTTTGAAATTGCTAGAAAGCTGAAAAATCTCAAGATCTGTTTAACGATCTAGTGCGCTATTTTTTAAGTGATACGCTCTTCGACCAGTGTAAAATTCTTTGACTTTTACTGCAAAATGACCTCGTTATGTGTAAAATAAGTGCTGACAGTGTATGAGCTGTTTATTCTGCTTTCTATTTGGTTGAGCTATGGGAGTTACCAATGTGGAAAACGGTGCAAGAATAAAAACAAAATCAAATGACTCCTACATATTGCATTCAAAATTTGATAACAAGCAGTTGTTTCCCTTTTCCTGTCTTTCAAAGTTGATAAAAGAGTTTTGATTTAAAGGTCACTTAACAGCTAGGCGTTCGTCGTTAAGTGTTCATCGCAGCCAAGAGAAGGAATATACGACGTCAAGTTCTCAAAAGACATGTACAGGTAAATTAATATTAGGGCCTGTTCATATATGGGCCAAAGTTTTCTCGGTTAGCGAGGAAACTTTTCGGGAAATTTGCAAGCCATATCTCGCCTTATTAACAAGTAGTACGAAAGATTAGATTGCGCTCACATGAGACAAAAAGTTTTCCCGCTTACCAAGATCTCACTTGTTGAAAGGTGAGATCTCGGTTAGCGGGATAAAATTCTCCTCATATGAACGCAATTTTCCCGCCCACCGGGATAATTTTCTGTTTAGTTAGCAACTTTTCAACATGTAACTTTAAAAAATGGCGGGTGTAGACGTCACAGCCGAAAATTTTTCCCAGTAAGCGGGATAACGTTTCGCCATATGAGCAGAACAAAACTATTTGGCTGGTCGATAGGTTTCCTCGCTAACCGGGATAACTTGGCCCATATGAACAGGCCTTTATAGAGGTTAACTTAAGATACCCCAGCTAGTGTGCGGTCACGGGTGAAGTTCTCGTACCTGTACTTGTAGTACGACCTTTAAATCTTTAAAATAGTTATAGTGTGCACGGCCCTTTGAAAAACAGACTTCTGAAAGGTAACCGTGGTAAAATAAGTTTAAATAATAATAATAATAATAATAATAACCTTGATTTACAGCGGAAAAACGTGTAGAAACTACTGGTAAAAATGCTGATATCAGCAAAAAGGGCAAAATGAAATGCCGATACCCGTGCCTGTACACCGAAACCGGGGATGCCGTCTATTATTGCTAGCTTCTCGGCATGAGTCGTATAAAATGACAGGTGAAGGTATAGAATGACTAGATCCTTTTTCACTAGTCATGGTAATTTGTGAGCGCCGGACTGGACCATAAGACTGGACTGGAGTGGACCGTAAACTTTTGCAATTTTTCAGTCCCTGTTAATCTTGTGGCCGTAGTGTATGCGCAATGCACAATCCCCTAAAGCCCGTTCTCCACTACGCTAATTTTTTCGAGCGAAAAACAAATCCAGCAACGTGATTCGCTAGCTAAATAATTTGCCGCGAAAAAGTCGAAAACGAGCCAATCACGTTGCCAGATGTCTTCTTCGCGCGAACAAATTCGCGTAGTGGAGAACGGGCTTAAGACAGGAAGCATTTTTGTAAATCACAATTCTTAGTACTAAAAATTATAGTTAATAGATTAAATTATAAACAATTCGTCATCAAAGTCATTGCTTTGTCTATGAAAGAAGCAGCCGTATTACGATCGGCGGCAGTGCAAAACCAATTAATTTTATCCTAGACATTTTATTATGTGCTTGCCAAACCCGCACGGGGGATGCACCTGCAATCTTATTAATGGTTAGTTCTATATACTTCATCAATGTATGATTCGCTAAAGCTAGCAAAGGTACGTCAGACACCACATGTGAACAAAATCAGTAGAGTTCATGATATAAAGACTATATCATTCGTGTTTCGGAGAGAGTTGAAAAACTTTTAACTTTCCTGGCGAGCACGCTAGACCAAACGGGGATGGAAAATGACAATTCATATTCAAAACTGTGCGCTCCGTCGAAGCGAGGACATGAGTCACATGACGGTCATGGTAAATGGCCTTAAGGCCCATTTCAAAGTAGCGCTACTGCTGTGTCCGCCGAATCTATTAAAAATAATCAATCGTAACGCCGCAGAAAAATGTGTTTGCATGCGCAAAATTTGATCGCTTAAACTCTTATGTTTGATTATAACATTGAAATGCTATTCCTACCGCGGACTTAAAAGACAGGAGATTAAAGTAACTTGCACCTGTGATAAAGCTCTCCGGAAACAATTTTTGCTTATTTTAAATTTAAATTTGAAAACCAATTTGCTCGTGCAAGAGCCTAAAACTATTGAATAGCGGTAGTAGGCATGTAAACGACTAGGCTGCGAAGTATAAGTAAAATAGAAGATTCTTGTCTGGATCAGTGAATATTTTCTGCAGATTTAGAAACAGCGTCACAGCACTGATAAACAGTTCTCTGTAATTGAATTAGGGCGTAACTACGAGTGTTGCCAAGTGATTTCGTTTTCGCGCACTTTTCAAAACAATTCATGCATGTGATAATGTGTGAGGAAAAGCTTTGTCTAAACATTTGAAGTCTGCCTTTGTGGAAAGGAGAATGAACGAAGGCGATTATCGTTCAACTGGTGAATTTACACAATCTAGTAAAACATTCCTGCGCGGAAAATCGCTTAGCAAAGAGGTCAGTTGCTCTTAGTTACTGCGAGATGAATTAATGAAACCTTTTGCTTAAACTTGAGCGCTGTGACGCTGTTTCTAAATCCTATAGATTATGAGACTGAAGTCAAGATTGGTGGTCTATAAAAGCTCGTTACCATAGTGATTGTAGGCATAAATTTGCGTGTTTTTTGCGTGGGCTTGTCACAAAAATAAAAATACCTAGTTCTAGTGATACAAAGTTTTAATGCAAGACAAATATTAATGAAAAGTTAACATTGATGTAACTGTAGTCCATATTACTCTGAGTTCTTTTCAAATTCCTCAAAAAAATCGTAGAAAACTGATAACCAAAGTTTGTCAGTGTTGTCAGCAGATTTTCCGATCAGGGGCCTGGATCATACTAACAAAACGTGCTTCAATTTCCGCCATATTGGCTTCAAAATTTGAGCGCCGGTTATCGTTCCTGGAGTAACAGAGCTGACAGTTTTAAATAAATCTACGAAAATCGGCCGTTTTTCCCTTTGAAACAGGCACAAGCAAGCCTAGACGACAAAATATTCACAACCTACATTCAAGGTGGATTTGTAGCCTGCCATAACATCATGCAAAACTTATTCTCAGTGATTTTCAAACATTTTAAACTGGAGAAAATACCGACGGGTCGGCACGGATGAGACTACACTCAGACAGCTCAAGGCTTGGAAGTAAAGGTAGGGGACAAAACTGTTAGGAAATTATATAAAAATATCAAACGTGAAACCTCGAAATTTGGGTTAACTTTTACGGCCTTGAGAACAAGTCAAACGACGTATAAACAATTCTTGCATCATCTTGCTATTGCAGTGGATTTGTCGTCTAGAAGTCGCCACACAAAGTTTTGTATATTAAAACAGCAAAAAAATGGAATTTCACGTGACATTCAAGTGTCTTCAATACTGTTTTGAGCAAGCTATCTGGAGTAGCAGCTCTGTTACGGTTAAATGCAAATGAGAAACAAATTAGTTTAAAACTATTGAATTGATCCGATAGAATATTCGATAGAATAGCTTCAATTAGGAATTTCAATTAGGTCAAAACAAGATAATTATACATTTGCATTTGTGTTGTCAATTTCTATTGCGTGTGGTTTTCGCGGCTGGCTGACGAGAAACGACGTCATCGAAGGCTTTTCTAAACTACACAAGCCTTTCTTTCCCAGCAACAAGCGCCCGGTTTTTTTGGATAAGCCAACAATTCAAACAACTGCTGTTTTTCCACAGCGGTCAGTGACCTCAATCAATTCAATTTCATCTGAGCCAATGTCTTTTTATCGTTGTAAATATTTCTCAGCAGAGTTAAAAACATTTTGTACCTTTCAAAACAGCATGCTCTTTTCTAAATCTTTAGGAGTGCTGAGAAGCTTAATAAAATCTCTTTAATATTCATCTATAGCATCTGTTTACTAACTACTTGTACTAGTATACTTTGGACAAATATTCACAATGCCAAGAGCCCATTCACCTCAAAATTGAAATTTCTAAGAAATTTTTGAAGCTAAAATAAAGTTGGTTAATTCTCTAAAATTAATTTTAGTCGCACAAAACTTCCCATTGTAAAAATTTTAAACTCATTCTTTCTTTGTATGAATGATTCAACCAATTTGCACACGAATAAAACGAGTCGTAAAGCGGTGAACGAAAACGAAAATGATTTTTTTTTCTTTTTCCCACGTGGTGAAGTAAAGAAGTAAAATATTTGGAAAACACCAACGTTTTTCACTGTATTGAGAAGAGAAAAACCTCTTTATTTCGTTCTGTGACCCGGTACATGAGTTTTGCTTCATCCCTGGATGCATTAGTGATCTTATAATATGAATTATTTACAAAACGTAGCATCTAGCTTTTCATCTACTCTCTCGAAATCTTTGTTTAGGTCTTGCCGTAAAAACTAAACAGGTTTACTTCAAAAAAGCTGAATTTTATCAAGGAAAGTGAAAAATTTCGTTGGAAGAAGATTCAAGATTCTTCTCTCAAACGTGAGTGGAATAAATCTTTGTGTATTGTGAGTGCAAAATCTCGTCAAAACTTTGTAGTATTGTGATAAATGGCGCTGAATATTCAAACGAGTCAGTCAGTCATTCAGTCTTAGAATAAACTTTTCAAATTGTATTTACGATATATGTTCGTTGTGATTCAGTACTTAATCTGCGCTTTCAAGATTATTTCGGCAAGTAGCATGAGATGCCCCATTCAAATATTCTTTGTATTTGGCCGTTTTCTAAACTTACAAAAATTGTAAAGAATCATTGTTGTTATTGTACATTTCAAACATTCGCCATTTGCCTTATATTAAGGATATTTTGCCTAGAACACCTGATTCTTTTGTTAACGATGCAAAGCGCATGTGCTAGAAAGTTTTGTAGTAATCAAGTATTTCATTTATTTACATTGGCAGTAGCCACCAAGTTACCATAGGAACTAAGTTGTAATAATGGTATATAGTACATCTCTACATTGCTGGGTCTTATGTTTATATCATTTCAATGGATTATAAAACCGTAGGGTCTTGCTGTCCAAAATAGCAAATTTTTGCTATTTTTTCCTACCACATTCGTTTATTACAGCATTATGCAGCAACTCCATAAAAATAAACATCGAACGACGTGCAGCTTGAGTGATGAGAAAAATGTGTTTACCGTTTAGTGGTATTGGAGAAGTAAAAACTACACTAATATGTGCATGTCATGTTATCGACATAGAAGATAATGAAGTTCTTTGAATGTTTACATGGTCATTAACTAATCTAACATACAATTTTGTGGAAACACCACCTAAAATTTATTTATGCAAAGCTTTTGGTCCGTCAGTGCAGACCGTCATCAGTGCAAAGCAGACTTTTCGCAATCACAGTTAAATTAAAAGATTAATGACAATTTAAAAGAGACGTGTGATTGCAAAAAGTCTGCTTGGCACTGATGACGGTCCGGGCTTACGGACCGAAAGCTTTGCATAAATAAAACTTACTTGGTGTTTCCACAAAACTGTATATTACAATTAGAAGATAATTATTATTGCTTGGCCGAACATCTGTAAACAGTGAAGTCTCCTTGGGCACTGTAATACATCTTTACTCACTGCCCAATGAATATGCTGGAACATTGCCGACAGCCACAACTGCAAGCCTCTACATTCGATTTCAGAAGTATCAAGAGCTTAGAGCGTATTATAATGAGCTCATTCTGGTAGTTAGCGGAGTGGTTGGATAAGCGTAGTGCAGCATCCTTGAGTGTGGTACAGTGTACTGCCAAGGTGCACTACAGACAGAATCAAATGCAACTATCTTGCATAAGTAATACTCAATAGCCGTAATTTTAACATAGTGCAGCGGGTAAACTGTTGCTATGATCTCAGAAACTTTGCACCCTCCTTCAGGTCTCTAGTTTTTCAAATGTGATTTTTTAGTGCCAATTTGCCTGTTACTGAATATAGCGGATGCCAGCATGTCGGAGGCCATGTTTAATATACATGTCTGGTTTAATTACAAACTAAACGAATTTGTTTTCTACCACACAAATGGCAAAAAGCAAGAAGACTTTCCGGCGATATTTTCCTTCGCACATTAACATTTCTTGTTGAAGCGTGTTGTACGATTTGCGCTATTGTGTACCAGATTTAAGGCTTGTAAACTAATCTGGAGCATTGATATGGAAAAGCTACCCATAAAAGTTTACAGGCGTGAAAATAGACAATGCCTCTGCATTAAAAGCCACTGACCGCACCCTTTAGCTATTAGTTTGCATTTATATTCCTTATATGCACGAGCGAGTAATGAACGAGCATGGTTTATTTTCCTTATTTCATTACATTGTACCAGTATTTGAAATATTTCATACTTCTACTCTAAACCCAAAATATGTGTATAAACACTTAAAATCAATTAGCAATAGACAAACGAGTACATAGCAAACACACCTGCTAACGCACTAATTATATGTAAGCAAACAATACAATTATGTTCATAGCTTTGATATTTTTCATTCAAAAATCCGTCCAACTAGTTGCTCAAACTACCTCTTCTTCTTCAACCTAAAATAGTATGAGACAGATGTAGTTTAATTGTTGGAAGAGAGTAAGCAATTGTACATTCAGACTGGGTTGTTGTATGGGACATGAGGGCACTGGTTCACCTTTTTTTCACTCGTCAATCGCGTAGCTGCTAGCTCGTTGCAAAGTTCTGGCCAATTACTGTTTTTTCCCCTGCTACATTCTCCCAAATCGCGATGTGAGGCGAAGCTAAATTCATAACCAGTTTAAGCCAGGGGGGTTTTTAACCCTGGCCGCCTCAGGTAGCGTTTCAGTCTTCTAGTTAAATGGAACAGCCTTAGAATGTGGTCCCGCGGGAACATTAGAGAAGTTCAGATTTGCCTTTCCACTACCGCTGCCACTACTTTTTGCTACCTAAGCTTGTATTTAATTAGTCAATCAATCAGAAAAGACACATCTCATTGGTTAGTCTTGACAAGTGGTAGTCGGTTTGGCAGTGGAAGTAAAATCTGAACCTCTGTATTAGCAGAGCAGCAGCATTACCCTTCTGACACATCATATAGATATCTTTGCTAGCAACAATGTTGACCATCTTGGTGAACAGAACACTTTTACGTACCTCCTCAATAAGTTCAGTCTTGAAGGACTTGAATACTTCAAAAGGCAACTGGGGCTTGCAACCGGAAGGATAACAACCGGTGTCTCTAGGGCAACAAGTCCAAGAAGAATATACTGGACAGTGCATGTAACCGTCTGGACAACAACGATCACCACAGCCTTTTTTCAACTTAAAAAAAATCGAGCAAATGCTTCTGTAATTGATATAAATTGCCTTTCCCACAGTATGCAACTATGGCTTTTATAAGTTAGTTTTGGGTAGCATAGTAGTTGAATTTTAACAAATTAGATTTCATTGAAAGGAAATGCTGTAATTTTCTCGTTTTTGGCTAAATTTGAGACTGTTGCTAACTCGGTATAAAATTTCAGTTCTATGCGCTTTGAAATTTTGTATAGAAATTAGGAGATGTGAAAATACATATTAACGGTCGAGGCGGATCTAGACCGAAGGGGTGGTAGCGTAATATGCTACGATGTGATTTTCAAAAAGACAAATCCAAGTTATTAAAGTGTGTGCTACATTCTCGCCAAGCTTTCTGGAATTTTTCGTGAACATCTAATTCACAACCAATAACACAGCTATTTTTCACTTTTTGGAAAGTATGCCATAAAGTACACTATTTTCAGATAGCTACATCTCCCAATAAAAATATGCCGGTTTTTACAGGGTTTTTTCATTGAAATAATCTGACGTCGTTCAGTCGATTTGTCCATCACGCACATGGCGAGATTTTTGCCTTGGCCACATTGAAACTCATTGTAGCACATGCAGATTAAGGAATAAATACATGGTGCGATTCTGTGATCTTTTTGGTTCCACCAACTTGCGCGACTTCTGGTAGCCGCTATCGCTCTGCCAGAGAAGTGCAGTCAGTTTTATTAGAACTTACTTGTATTGGGAATTTGACATTGCGCGCATATATAATAACTTACTTTTAGCGGTTTGTAGCTTTGAAGGCAACGTTTACGATCGTGAATCAGATTTAGAAATGTAAGAGAGCATTTTCATCTTTTGTATTAGCCCTGAAACTTGTTTTTTTAAGTCACTCTATTTATATTCGAGCTGTGCCTCTTGTCGATGATATTAAATATACATGCATTGACTTGCTTATAGCCATTGAAGTAAGCTATTTAGAAAGCTTATTCTACATAAATTGACACCGTCTATACCTGAATAACTGTAGTAAATACTGTCTCCATAATGTCTATAACAGTGTGATAGCACTTTGAAATTCTGACAAGTTTTTATTAACAGTAATGCGTCATGTACGGGAAATATTGCTGGTGATCAGAGCTCATATACTTGTCTATGTTGCTTAATGTTGACTTGTGCTATGTCTACCGACTTAAAGTTTCTGTATACATATACAGTTAGCAATATAGTCGTTGGTGTCATATGTACCAAGCTATTAAGTTATTACTATTTGATGTAGGAAAACAGTGAAAGGTTTAATTTGGAAGTTGGATTTTCAAACACTCGACCTCAATTCTAGCTCACCGGCGATAAATGATGCCGCAAAATTTTATGAGAAATACTAAATGCTGTTGCAAAAAAAAAGTGATGATATGGCCTTGTTGCAATGCTCCTTACACAGAGAATAATGAGCTAAATTTCTTAATTTCGTGTACAAGACTGTTATTGCCAAAGCAGTTGAAAATTCTCAAATTGAAAATGGGCTGTAGCTTTCATATTGGAATTTCCTTTCACTAAATATGGATTAATCTGGCTCATAGGTCATCTTTTGAAACTGGCCTCCATATAGCTCAAATTTAAAGTATCCAATCAAAAAGCTATGATCGTTTCACGTGAGTATGATAGTTCTTGTAGCACCTCACCGTATACGTCATCGTTTTCTGAGCATGCATTCTTTTTTTCAATGTCCTCATGTTCCCCTGCAAATTGTGGAACATTTTTAATGGTGCCCACGCAAAACACGCAAGATTTCGCCAATCTTTTTTTAGATTCGCAAAGTCTAGGAAAAGATCTAAGCGGTGAAAAAGATCTAAGCAGTGGTTAGAAATTAATATCAATAAAAAGATCCAAGCGATGATTAAAAATTAAGCGTTGTCACTCTTGTGTTTCTTTGCCCTCAAGAAATATCATGACTGACGGTAATATTTTCCCGGCCTCCCTTGCTCCAGGTCTATATTTGATATATGTTGGCCACGACAAAAGACTATGTAAACACTGCAATGCACAGGAACTTGGCCATGAACAAAAACTATTTAATGCAGTGCACCAATACATAATGTACCGATATTAGAGAGAATTTTCTTCGTAAAATTAATCAAATCAATCCATATTTTTGTTTGTTTGTTTATTTGTTTGCTTATTAAAAGTTTTACACATTGCAGCTACAAAGCGGAATTGCGTGCAAAACATACTTGAAAGTAATAGACTAATAAGTTATTCTAATACACAAATTAAGTTATACTAATGTAATTCTAAACTATTTACTATTCGCTTTATTAAAAGCGTTAACCGGCGAGGGGACAAAAGTGTTTGAATATCCATTTGTGTTTGTAACATAGTCGGTAAAAACCCGGGATTGCCTCAGCTTATACTTGGTATCCTTTTTGGAAGGCAAAAGATACGCCAACTTATGATCAGGATTGTCAACTATTTCGTTAAAAAGTTTCTTACATGCTTCTTCGCGTCAGCTAAGTGTTCCATTACCGGTAAAAGCTAAGCTATCGTCATAACTTAAATTGGGGTATATGATAGACATAACTCGTTTTTGAACACGCTCAATGTCGTTTGAAAGATATAGCATAGTAGCCCGTAATGGTAAACTTGGCAGCTCTATTCCAGAACATGCCTAATACAGGCGCAATAATAGTTAAGAATGTCCTCTGGTGGAACCTTTGCTCATTTCAATTGGACAAAGAAGTATACCCGCTTGCTTGCCTTTTTAATTGTATTAAAACGATTTATATTTTCATATAAATACTAAATTAGATCTCTTTTGTTTATATTCATCATGTACAAGTCAAGGTGTTTTATCATGAAGAAATTTTTGTTGTTGTTTTAATGAAGTTAATGTTACTTTTGAGTTAAAACATACATGCGGTGAAAAACTAAACAAATAAAAAAATAGATTTGGTTTCATCCTTAAGACGAGACCTATAATATCATTCAAATATACTTTTCATAAATTTTGCGAATGGCCGAAGTGGCGGTATTTAAGAGCACAAATTCAGACTAACAAACAATTTTCAGGGCTATTAAAAAGATAATGACACTTTCTTACCATTCCAAATTTGATTTTTGGCCGCTAAAAAGTAAGTTTTTATGCGCAGGATGGATATGCTTTTTGCACTAATGGAGCTAGGGTTTAAAATCTTGTTTGTATCTGAAAAATTGATTCAAAGTTCAAACAATATATCATCAGATTTGGCAATATTACAT
>JAODVQ020342325.1:0-11769 GCA_025400075.2 Phenganax stokvisi | reverse complement strand
AACCACAAAATCGTAGTTAAAACGTAGTTAAAAGTTTTATACAACCGGCCCCTGGTGTTTATTTTATTACCATTGTATAATATTTGTATATATATTCTTTTTGCAAGATCAATTAAGCTGTTAAATCAAAAAAATCAAATCCAATCAATTGCATTGCGGTTTATGGCTAATTTTTTATTCTTACCACGTCCCCGACGTCATTCGTACATCTATTACTGGACAGACAGCGGGTAAATATAATCAACTTGCTTTATATAATAAACAAATCACAATAGTACCCAGGGGAAGTTCAAAATTTCTCATTGTTTTGGCTCATACCAAGCACGGAAAATCAATGGCGTCATCCGTGTGTCTTTTCATTAATAGATCATGACCAGTGATCATGACCAATCAAAATGCGTTGAGTACTTTGACCATTACATAGCATTAACTAGCAGTGAGTAAAATCCTTTGTCTAATTTTTATCAAAAACAGTTTGTCCTCCAATGTCAGGAAACACTTATCTTCTTATTTTTGTGCTCTAATGAACATTTACAAGAATTTAGTGATGTTATCGAAACGTAGTTTTCATTGGAAAAGTGTTCTATTTGCCGTGTTCTCTGGGCATTTATTCGTAGACGCAAGCAGTAGCAGATGCTCTCGCTTGATTCATCGCAGGCATTTCTTCCCACTTATTCTGACTAAACACGTAACACTCCACACTCCGCAACTGGCGCCCCATACTATTCTTCTTGTTTCGGTAACCACCGCCCATAGCCACGATTGTATCACCCACAACGACTGCAGAACAATAGGTTCGTTTCTCTAACATTGAAGGTAATCTTGTGTACTTGAGACTGGTTACGTTAAACATAACAACATCATTCAATGGTCCTCTGCCGTCATTCTCGCCGCCTAGTATAATGATGTTACCTTCGTACGCGACAGCTGCCATTTTAGTGACATCATATGGTATTGAAGGAAGGGGTTTGACTCTATTCTTCATGATATCATAGTGCTCCATTGAGCTTGGCTGGCCACCAATGATATAGATGCTATTCCCAATTTTAACCACGGGACAGCGGAGTCGTGTGATGCCCAACTTTTCATAGAGTAGCACTCTGCTTGTGGAAACTTCGTTGGAATCAATTTTGGTTTCTAGCACATTTTGGTGGAATGTAATGACTCGATTTCCGCAAAGCACGCCATTAACGCGGTTATAGAAGCCCAAAGATCCAGGAATTATGCGTGACGTGTACCCACTTTCGCTAGGGTTAAGAAATTCTGTTTCATAGCTTGTGTGCCCTCCATAGATCATTATTTCCTTTCCTAGTACAGACACAATCGAATGACTACGCCCTGAGAGTAAGCGTCTTTCCAACAGTGTCCACTTTCTTGTACTCCAGTCAAAAACCTCAAAAGATTTCGACCCAAAAAAGTTTATTTCACCACCGAAAATGAAAATTTTTCCTTGCATTCTCGTATCTGTGGTTTTGTGAGTGACATTGGTTAAGGTAGGATGAGGATAATATGAGTAATGTGTTGACGCCATCTTCTCTCGCCGAATTAACGCAATTGACACCCTGGTACGGTCTTCAGAAGAAGAATCGTCATCTAATTCCATTTCGTACCCACTCTGTTCATCACCTTCGCTCCCTTCATCATCATTCTCTGCATACTCATTCTCGTCATCAGACTCTTTATCATACTCGTTCTCTTCGTTCACATTCTCTTCATCATACTCATTCTCTTCGTTCATATTCTGTTTATTTTCCAGCTTTTTCTCCAGTTTTGCTTGAGATTCACGCAGCTCATTCAAAACCTCGGTTACGCCGCTCAGACACGTCTTCATGTCTTTCATTTCTTGTTTTATAAACATCATCAATTCTGCGCACGATTCGCTTGTTAACTTTCTATACGTGAATACTTCCGACTCGTGACTCTTTTTATCACGTCTGCTCACAGTTCGTGGGCAACCTACGTTCGAGCGAACGACCGGAGCAAACTCACATACTTGTTGATGTAATGACAACTCATAAACCATGACATTCTTCCTACAACCACGAGTAGAGTACTTGCAACGTCGTGTCTTCAATTGGGATACAACATTGGTGACGATTCGAGTCGGCGGTCGCAGTGTTTCAAGCGTCAGTTGTTTCAAACAACGCGGACATGTCAATCGTCCAGATAATTAGTTATACATGCACGGCAAAAATAGTCCTCATTATTTCTGCATTGCACTGGATCTTCAAGAATTTCCGAACAAATTTCACATGAGAAATTCGCCTTAAGCAACGCATATAATTCATTCTTGTTTGTGGCCATCATACTGTACTCCTATAGCAAAAACTTGCTCGGCGATTCCTGAAGTCGCTCAAGACATGCCACCAAAGGCATTTATTGAGAAACACGCGGTTATTCAACGCGACCATTGAAGTGTCCTTCGTGAAAAACAATGAATATACAACAGAATCTTGCTAGATATCGTTTACTTTAGTGTCGAAAAACCTGATTTAATACGTAGACACCAAGTTAACGCATACGTGACAAACAGAAAACGAATGATACAGAAAGAAAGCCAATATCGCGCTTCAGTCTCTTGAATACTCTTGATATAAAATATGTGAGCGTCACTTCCGTGTAGGCATAACCGCAGGGCTTTTACGTGTGACTCTGGTTTCGATGGTCCGAACACAACACCTGGACCGCAGCTGAGGCTTTAAGTGTTTTCGTTCGCCCGTTCGAAATAATTACAATTTTCTTGTGAGTTCCTCACTCTATCAGAGTGTTTACCCATATGCATGCAGCAAAAATTCGCTAGCTGCGGTGAATTTTGAGATATGCTTCCTGTGGACCACAAGGTCCACAATAACAAAGGTCATTTTAGCTATAATGCGCAAACATTGGTCGCAGATACTAAACCTGCCGTGGTTAACGGAATTTTCGCTGGCCTTGGTACGACTATCACCAGAGAAACTTAAAGGAAATCTTGCTTTACCTTAAATGCTGTTACACACTCATGCTCAGATTTATAATTTAATTTACTTATATTCGCCAATAATTGTGAAAATTCTCCTTATCCAAATCATGTAAATCAGCTCATTGGCTGCTAGATGATTTCAGTAATCAGATTATCTATCTATCTTATTTTCATCCGAAACAGCTCATATGAACATGACGTTCGTTTGATTATCACACTTTAACGACATACCCATAATGGCCTTTGTCAGGTCGCGGTGGAACATATCCTTGTTGGCCAACAGCGGAGCATTTTCTCTGAAATCTATCATTTCTGAAAACCCAGTGTACCTGTGATAAACCAACATGAAGCCGCCCCCACCTATGCCCGTGGAGTGAGGAGACACCACACCCAAACACAACATGGAAGCGATGGCAGAGTCGACGGCCGACCCACCATGGTGAAGGATATTTCGACCAATCCGGGAGCATTCCACATTTTCCGTAGCAACAGCGGCATGATTGTATTTGAAACGCTTGCTCGTTGTCTCTGCTACCATGCTGAAACAAGAAAGTGACTACATGGAGTATTTACCAATTCCTATAACGGCTGCTTTCCATTGATTTGTGGATGCTTCATGCTTGTTTGACACCCACGGGAGCCTCTTGAGGTTTTTGCATTTTTCATGAAAGCCCCCAAAATTCATATGTGCATAATTATTTAAAACGCTGATTATATTTGATCTTTCAACGCAGGAGTTAAAAAGGTCAAATGAAACAAGAAGCTCTTCCTGAATTTCTTCTATAAGTTGGCATTTACTTCGAAAAACCTTCTCAAACTTTGAAAAGATACTTACTTTCCCATCATGAAACGTTTCTTCTTGGCCAACATATTATTCTCGTAGTTATCCAAAGCGACTTTTGCCAGCGCCGTTATAAATGTAACGAAAACAAACAAGAAAGCCAAACTAAATCCAAGAGAAAACCCAACTCGGCCACGTTTTCGTCTTGGCGAGTTTAATTCGGATTTTTCCATCTTTAGGTCTACCTCCTTGTCTTAAGAGTTCGTTTTTAGGTAGTTCTATATGTTTTTGCGGGTAAAACGGCTTTGTTGTTGGTTATTTTTCATATATTTTGGCTGATTTAACGGTTGTTGTCTCTATACCCGTGACTTTGCCACCAGTCAACCATGTGCTTCAGTGACAATGGCGCGTTGTACAGACGAACATGTATTCGCATCTGTGGTAGCACATTTGAATTTGAGCTGCTTCTTATAGTTGCGTTTATTGCGACTCATTGATTCTTTTAATAGAGAAATGGAGCAAAGTTTATTATTCGGTGAAAGGAAAGATCGTTCTGAGAATAAACTCTGTATGGTCGGTCAAAGTTTTTATCAAAATTCAGTGTGCGGTCAAAGTTTTTGTGATGAAAGTTTTTAAACTGCTAAATTTAATTACTCAAAAAGATTTCAACCAAAACATTAACACATTTTACGAAGATATATTACTCTTAACATATATTCAACTAAACATTCTATTTACAGTTTGTTAAATTGGTTTAGAGAGACGCACATTTGTACTGGCATGTTTTCTGCTAAAGAAAGTGTTTCAACTTGTTGGAATCTTATTTAACAATTAGTTGTACGACTCGTTAGTGTGTCGTACTCATTCTCGAAATTTGTTAGTGATTCTTTTTTCAGTTTGAATCCACAATCCTATATTTCTTCTTCGAAAGTACTTGATGTTACATTGCATCAGCGCATAAGATGTTTTCCATGAGAGATGTAACAGTAGCATCTCCCAGGACTGTGGATAAAAACATCGCTTCAATGTCTCTCTCTTCAAAAGTACTCAAAGTGAGTATTGTCAACAGGATTCGTCCGCTTCTATCTCGTTCTCCGGGGTTGGTCGATGAGGCGTGTTCTTCTAACGCTCTGTGACATTTGTTTTGGGTCACTTGCACTTGAGAAGCGTCCACGAGGCCTTCCGTTTCTATGGTAACAAACATGTAGTGTTAGCATCTGAACTGTGCACAACTGGAATGTGCTACTCGGTTGAATGAGAGCGAAAAATAGTTTGGAAAAAAAGTGTTGAAGAACTTGAAATATTACCTGGATTAAAAAGCAAAAGTGATTTAATCAACAGTGTTTCCGTCTCATCCATATGTAAACGTCGAATTTTTTCTAAACTGTACTCAATTTTTCCAGGGATCTCAGGCTTCAGATTCGCTTCACTCCATCGTACAAACACATCTTTCAATGCGCTACTGACGTCTTCTTCGGAACTGGTCGCCTTCGGAACCATTTCGAAGTACATCAAGTTAAACAGGAATAACTTGCTCCAATTTTGTCGCAACAGTTCGATCTGGTCAGGATAGTAGAGTTCAGAAAAATAAGGCAAGCTTTTCGCCCATTTGATGCTCATAAACAACCACCTCGACGCTGTCTCGATGTGAGTTTCCGCTGGCCCACCTCCGGATGAGGTCCGACGACTTTCCAGTGAAGTATGTGATGCTGCTGTGCTTTGATGCCGATTGTGGCGTAGTGCAACGTGCGGAAAGTGACTAGGTCCCCTGTGCTTTTCCATCAATTTGAAATCTACAATTTAGAAAATAAATTTCGCAAGATTAGACGGCAGCAGATGGTAGTGAACTTGCAGTTGTCACAGAGAGCGTTTTTTAAACGCTTCATTTAAATAGAAGTTTTGGGTTCAGCCTATTCATATAGTTGACCGTGTATTGAAAAAAAAATCAGTATGAGCTACAAAAAGTTTTAATTATTCATCCCAAAAGAAATTTCTATTTACATTATAAAATTTCTGTGATATGATCAGCGGCGGTGTTATAAATCTTGGCAAGACGTTTATTAGAATTCCTAGACTTTGTGGCATTTTGCTTGATTGAAATAAAATTTTAAGCAATAGTTCATAATGATGTTGAGCAGATGGACTATATACACTTTTTTGAGACATGAACAGAAGGTGTTGTCAAAATAAAAACTATAAACCGTCTACCAAGAGTTGAACTCAAAACCATGCGATGCTTGAAAACTTTTACGAAATGTAAATGTCATACACGTGATCAAAACCGCAGAGAGCTTTCTTTTCGACTACGAGTTCGACCCAAGGGTTTTTTGTTAAGTCACTATAAGCTCCTTGTCGTCTTATTTTTGCAACACAAACAACAGCTGAATCGAAGTGAAGAAGAATTTTAAAATAAAATTTGGTAGAAAATAAAACTGAAAAATCTTTCAATAGTTAATCATAGAAATTTAGTCTTAAAACCTTGTCAAGCAGGTTTGTCCAAGTGGAAGAAATTTTCATAACCAGCCCTATCTTGGCTCTATTTTGTAAGGTTCCGAATCGAATCCAACATCTTAACGATAACTGTGTTAGGACACCTCTAGTGCTTTTTTTAAATGGAGGCAACCGTCTCCCAATACACTGAGTTAATCACTGTAACCTGTTCCCAGAGGGTGTGTCCCTTGATACAGATTTGCGGACTTCAAGTTCGATGACAAAAGCGTTGACTTGGGGTTTATGTAAAAAACGACATAAAACTTGTATAATTAAATCAAACATCGAATTATATACAATGAATATACCATTAAACAGCATTTGTTTTTTACCCTTTACCTTGTGCTTGTTTAATTCAAGAAATTCTGTATTTCTTTGACAATTTCTCGTCATTGGGTGGGATTTAAATCAATGCCCATTTTGAACTTGCGTCGCCATTGTTATGATTGTTTTCGACCTTGCGAGGCGTTCATGTCATCTGCCAATTTATCTCACATTTTATCAAAAAGATTTTTATATGCAAATCAAAGCAGCATTAAAAATAGCAGCTATACGCTTTAATCTTCCTGCATATGCATAATTCCGTAAGTACACAGTTGGATGTGAAAATATAGTATTACAGGTTGTTTAAAATAATTTTTATAATACTAATTTTTATTGTGCATAAAATTGCTTCGAATCCGTTTATGTTTTTGTGCTGTTGTTCCGACAAAAAGGAAAATACACGGAAATATTGCACATCAGTTTGACATTAGTATAAGTAACTAAATTTTGCGTTTTATAACACGCAAACGATAGTTGAAATCTAACGTACTTTGCGAAAGAAATTTGTCTGTGATGATGAAATCAGTAGCATGCCGTTTAATCAAGAAATTGGACTGATTTCCTGTGCAGGAAGCATTCAAATTTATGCAGCTTTTTGTGAGCACAAGATGGCCGATTAAAACAACAGTGACTTGTCAATGAATGGTTCTAACCTGTTTTGTTTTTGTCGGTTTTGGTACAAGTACGCAATTTTATTTTAAGTTTTCCATGCGAGAATTTTTCTCTTTTATACGCAGTTCCCTGGATCGAATTGATTAGCCGGAATAGAGCAGCGCAAAATGCATAAATTTGCAGGCAGAAAGTTTAGCTGAGCTGATCATAGCTTGTGAAGTGCGCGATTATGGGTAATTAAGTCCGTTGTCTACCAGGCGAATTTGTTCACGCGAAGCAAACAAAAGATTTTGTGGACATTAGCGATATAAATCGGCGGAAAAAATTGGAAACAATTTAGTTAGATTGCTGGATATCGTGTTTGCGGGAAAAAAGTTTTGCGTAGAGGGTATTAATTCGTTTCAGAATTAGGTTCTAAAGTTTTGTGTCAGGGAAAGCTTAAAACAAAGTTTTGTGATAAGATCTATGCACAAGACGGCAGTGTTACATTTTGTCTTACAAGCGCAGTTGTCGGTGATCTTGATAAATAAAACTTTTATCTACTGAAAATTAGTTTTTTCTTCATTGGTCACCGACAATGGATCGGCGAAGATAGTCTCTGAATTCCGCTCGAAACATAGCCATGATAAGATCTGCAAGCTGTACTATGCAAATTTGCGCAAATCACCTCAAAAGCCGATTGCCTTTTTAATAAACATGTGCGGCAGAGTCGAGCTCAGTTTTTCACTGCGTAGGGGGTGGCAGGTGTGGAGAAGAAATCAGAAGTGAAAGAAGGAGTTTAAGATGATTGATAAGCGAAGCTTAACCTTCTGTATATCTCGCAATCAAGAATATTGTTTTTCATTTTAAAGCCCGCGTCGGACAGATCTTGCTGTTTTATCCTACTTGTACGAATGAATTTAGCACTATTCTCAGACTCTTGGAATTTTAGTGATCTTCAAAAAACTTTTCGTGAATTTTTTTGAATTTTGAAGATGTTATAGGAACACTTTAACGATTTTTGAGAGATACTTCAATCGAGTGCGACGGGAAACTGAATAATTTGATCCAGTAATATAACTGTAACTGTCCGAGTAAACTCAGGCTTCAATTGTCATAGCAATTTCCAGTCTTCGCTCAATAGTTTGCTTTGCTTAAATCACCGTACTAGACGCTGAGAGCTGAACAACATGCGCACATACACGCACGCATGGTGGGCCTATTTTTTCTATGCCGAACAACCCAACCTCTGAATGCAAATTTTACGAACAAAGACTTCAAAGTGATTGGCATCATCTAAATGAACTAAAATACGGTGTTTACATTAAGTGTCCTTGTCATGCAGTGCCCTTTTCAATGGAGTATGGTAATTATGTTTTCATCTTAAAAGCAGCTTTGAATTTTGAATAACTTAATTGTACAATTCTATACAGTTACAGCAAACTGTGATGTATAGGTTTGTATATGCTTGGCTTTTAAATGTGCTATGTTCTATTGAGTAGTATGCTATTGACTTCTAGCACGTACAACACGTTGTAGGGCAATAATAATGTAATATATATATCAACAATGCTAGCTGCTCTTATTGTATTGAGCATGCTAAAGCAAATACATCTTAATAAATACTTCCTTTCTTTGTTTTAAACTTGGACTGTGAATTGTCACCTCTTGCTAAGTTACATCCATTTTATCAAATGAAAAATGGTGATAATATGCGATGCAGACATCCATTTTCTCGAACCAGAGGAGAATTAGTGTCAAAAATATTGGGTCTTAATGAATTGCATCTTTTGGGGGACACCTTTAACGGTTCACTTTCAGCGAGCCTTGTATGACACAGCTACTAATAATTTAACATTGCTTTAAAACCCCTCACCTTTCTCGCGCCTTGACGCGACACATCTTTTAACTCCACGACACATTTCCCGATAACATTTCTCGGCGGCGTCAGTAGAAGTAGTTCTACCACGATTCCCAAAAGATGGCTTCCCAAAGTTGTAACAAAAACCATTTTCTTCTTCACATCTCAATTGTCTTGCGATTAAATAACGTTCGTTCATTATTTTGAACCACAACAGAAAAGCTTATCTTGTGATATGGAGTTCGGCGCTCAAGGTTAAACTACGAGAAAATAAGAATTTTAAAAGTCAATTTAAAACTTAGAATTGTAAATTAGAGAAAAATTTTTTAAGCAACTCTACATTTTTAGGAAAAAAACGAAGTTTTTTTACGTTCAGTACCTTCTTACCCCGTCAAAAGATGAAACTTGTAAACTTTAATGCTCGGCTGTCACAGATGAAACGACTGATTAGTCGGCAAGACAGGCTGCTTCTGAGCCGGTGAAGTTCTTAAGCGAGCTGTAGTGGCCTTTTAATAGGCTTTTTCAACGTGCTTAATAACTAGAATTGAATATTAACGCGTCATCAAGGGTTTTATTTTTAATCACGCTTTGCTTATGCGTAACAAATTGAAATCTTGTTTGAATTATTAGCAACATGCGACCAGCGCGAAGGCCGTTTGAGCGGAAGCGAAAGTACTTATTCGGTTTCTGCTGATAAGTCACCGTGGATTCATTATGGCGGGAAAAATTATGCCGACTTTTAAAAAAGTTTTTTGAGCACTAAACTTCTTAAACACTTGGTCAAAGCTTGCGAAAGTGTTGAAAATCCAATAATTGTGTCGTATATTCTCTATTTTTTGTTTATATTTGTGTTTTGGGAATGTTCAAGTCGTGTTTTCGGCGTTTATTGGCAAGAAAGTGGTGTAGTGAGCAGTTAAGTGGATATCAACACGCATATTGATGAAGCTGTTATCGAAAACAGCACATGTAGCCAGATGTTCCCTCTCATGCGACCGTGTTCGTCAATTATAGAAACGCGGATTCCGAAATGCGAAATTCGCCGCCATCTTGTAATTGTTGAATATAACAATACATGCTTTTTAACCAAATTAAACAGTGAAAAAAGGTTTTAACGGACGATTTATCTGTCCAAGATTCCATAATACTATGAATTAGTACGGTAAAATAGTGTCTTTTAACAGTTTTGGGTTAGCTCTTCAGCTTCAAAACACGAAAAGAGAGACAGAATTTCGTAAAAATGAAATAAAGTACGTTTCACAATAATTAATCAACATATGATATTCGGTTCTAGGGATAATGAGTGGTGGACGCAACAAAATGGCGCTTCGAAACTTTCAGTGTCGTGCATATAGCTACTATACTTGCTATAAAGTTACTCTCATTATACTAAACTTGATTTGCGTGTGATGAAGTAGACATTGAACTGGTGTCTAAATGTTGGGTTGTGATTGGTATTTTCTCGCTAAGTTACATTAAGTTAGAAAGTTACTATGAGTCCAGAGAACATGCCCTGGAATCCAGTACAGATACTCCAGTATATGTTGTGCCATATTGCTTTCACGCAGTCTTATATCGTAAGACGATGTTTGGCGCAGCTTGATCCTATTATTTCCACGCGATCATACTAAGCCACGGTCAAACACCTTGGCTCATGCAGCTACTCTTCGAAAAAGATCACTAAACCCTTTTGTTGAATATACAAAATAGAGGCATATAATATTCTACAAAGAGCTTATTAATTGAAGAATTTACCCACTTTGTATTAAATATATATGCATCTGTTTGCCTTTCTGTAACAAATAGCCGCTTCTTCATGTGCTGAATCAGTTGTTATGAAATTAGATTCATTAGGAACAATGGGGAGATTCAAAATGTCTTCCCAATCAAAACAGCACGAACTGTAGCGAGTGAAAAGCATTAAAAAACAAAGCTAAAACCATCTTTCGATAGAAAAGTAAATACAGCTTTCACATTTAACATTCGGAATGAGCAATTGCGCCTTGAAGAAATATCTGGAATTTGGCCGCTATTATTAAGGTCTATTACTGATGGCCACCGTTAAGTTTCAAAATGGCTAAAATTATCTTTTTTTATTTTGTTATTGGATAGAAAATAACTGTGCTAAAAACTTGTTTTAGGACCTGAAGAACTCATTATAAATTATTTTGTCGAAATTGCTTTAGTGCATGTATCGCCAGAAAATTCCACCAAGTTCTAAAATTGCAAAATGATGTAGTCCTCAGTATTAGAATGGACATTTCTCAGCAGTAATACTTTATCGGCGAACTGGTACCAGTTGTAGTAATTAAGTTGGTTCATGAATTGAAAAAGGTCATACGTCTATTTTGGCTATTGTTTCTCAAACACAATGTATTTTCTTAAGAATTCAATGAGGTACCTGCAAAAGCAGCATTTTCGACTCCATTTTGTCGAAGAGTTTACCGGATTCAGGTGGAACTGCATTTAAATTGGACTCGTCGACTTCGATGCAGGAATTAGTTATTAGAGGCTATAGCAACCGGGAAAAATAATTGCGAGATTTTGAAGAAGAAGTTAAGCCATATTACTTTCCGTGTTCTGTAGCTGAAATGTGAAAGGTGTCCATTGCCGGAGTTAAAACGTAAAAGGTGTTTTGAAGTGCTGTCAACGAACCTTCATGTCTTTGCTATTCCACTTTTCACGTAAATATCAAGTCCAGAAAGAACACTTCATATTTCATTTGCGAGAAATGTAAAAATAAAGAATGGCCGAGAAAGAGAGCGT